>PVLD010023703.1:0-26911 GCA_004027595.1 Dinomys branickii | reverse complement strand
AGATTTGTACATTCAAATCAGAGAAAACTGTGGTTGCAGTGCTGTAAGAGTTGCCCTCCATGTTTCAGGACTTTGTGAAGTTTGTCTAGAAACTTAGATAAGATCTCTAGGGAAAAATGATCAACCAACAGAGTACAGATGATTAATAGAACCCCACTTCTCTACTCCCCATTTACTCTTGAGGTTGGATGTTTTTCATATTTAATTCACCATTTACATGTTCTTTTGTGAATTTCAAAAACTCTTCTTAACAGATTTACCACTAACGTGGTACCTATCAGTGATAGTCTGTGCCACCAGAAGCAGGGCTGAGTTGCCCCAGCTGATGCTGATGTGCCAACAGGCTGGAGGACCACAAACTTAGTGCAATACCCTGCCTGGGGGAGGAGTGGACCTTACACTGACCCGGACAAGGATTAGCGTGTGCACGTTCTTAAAAACGCCAGGCCTCTCAGGCTCTGATACAAAGGACCGTTAGTTGAAATATACTCCTTGTGAGTTCTGCCTCCCAGGTATAACTGTGCTCTTTGAAGCTAAAAAGTATAAATCTGCTACTTTTACGTGGCAACCCTTTAACTATTTGGAGGCAATTACCATAAATTGTCTTCATTCATTCTTAAGGAGGCTACATAGCCCTCATCACTTTCCTTTATTCCATGGCTTTGGTTTCAAGATTTAGCATTACTGCAACTATACTTTTTTGGGGGCAGTTCGCTTAATTTTTTTTAGTGTCCATTTGGGAGGCAGTATAGCTAGAGGTTAAGAGTATAGATTTTGAAATTAAGCATGAATGAATACCAGCTCTCCTCCTGCTAGCTACTTAATTTTGATCAAGTCACTTAATCAAAATTCCTCTTTGTTAAAATGGGGGTGATAATAATTATATTAATTCATGTGAGGTATTTAATGTAGTTTCTGGCATATGGGAAATCCTCCATAAATTTTAGCTGCCATTATTTATTATGGCTTCCAGGTAGGAATCCAATTTAGTTCTGATAGTGAGTGAGTGATCTCTATGCAAAGAGATAAACTCTAAGGTAGACAGGAACAGAAAAACAAAATAAACTACAAAATTTTCCTGCTCAAAAGACATCAACCTAAAAATCTATTAATAAGAAGACTGATTAGATAAATAAAATAAGGTATACCTATATGATAAAGTACTATGCAACCATTTTTTAAAATGTATTAGTTTTAATCTTGTGAAAAAAAACAATGCATAATGATAGGCTTGGGCATACATTGAAAAAAGTACATATGAGAACTGACAACAGCAGTTGTTTCTTGTGAGGTGATTTACGGTACAGAGATAAGGAATGGGAAAAGGGAACCTTGATTTTTATTTGTTACCATGCATATATATTGCTTTTTAAAGGAAGTAAAACAATAAACAGTTTGAGCCTGGCCCAACTAGAAATAAAGATTGCAGTTCTCTTAAGTGTTAACATTATGTGTAGCAGATACAAGAATTATAGAGCCCAAGACAAATGTGAGGCATTAGACGCTATTGTTCATAGTCAGAAAAGATGTGTCATGGTAAGCAGAATAAGAGATCTCTCCATGCAGTGTATGAGTAACACATGACAGCAATATCTCCAGAACTCTTCTCCAGAGGCGAGGCTTAGGATGACAATGTGTTTGGAAAGGGTGGGTGTGGGGAGTCTAGTTTCAGAACAGGCTTTTCATAATTCTAAAACAACTATTTACTTGGGGTCACTTTGGGAGACTTCATGAAAATTATGCAGGCTTAAAGCTCCCTCCCAACCCTTACCCTGACCTCATCACTAATGAGAAACATGTTTTACTTGATGTATCTGAAAATGACCTCTTACCTACGTTGCCAGTGAACTCTTTGTACCAAACAGAAAGGCATTTTTGTATCCTCATCCCAAACAGTTTTGAGGTTTTGGTTAGCCAGGCCCATAAAGCAATCAAAGTTCTTATAGAAAGAACTCTATACTCATGTAATGTGTGTCTGCAGCCTTTAAGCAATGAGGAAAGAGCTCTGGATATCAGTGAAGGGGTTATGAAGCTTTGTATGTGAAGCTTTACCATAATCGAAAACCTCAAACGCTCAGACAGGCATACTGTCAAAATTATTCACAGATAACAGTAGCTGTGCATGTGTGTGTGCACACATGCATAGGTATACATATTGCTTTCAGAATTTAAAACGTCTAAATTTGTTATGTAAAACATTTAAATTCCACCTCTGTTAGACACTGATGACATCTCATTTTCATTCACTTTCATCTGAAGAGACAGTGGGGAAAAAATACAGTCTCTTGCTTCAGAAAGGGGAAAATTCATTTTGTACTTTTCCTGTGAGTAATTTAAAATCAAAACTGAAGATGTTTTCCTCCACATTGCATAAGGTCCTTTTACCCATGACTAAACATTATGTACCAGTTAATTAGAATCCAGTGATACCTGGCATTGGTAGAGGCTTGGTTAGACTGGATGACTTAACTTACATTAAATCAATATTAACATTCACAAGGAAAAGAAAATGGCACATAATAAATAGAGCAAACTATCCCAAGAGGAAGTATGTTATTATAGTTACAGGGTGACAAAATACAAACTGTAGTAAGCAATAAATATATATTAAAACTAAGGAGTTGATCCATTTTAGGACAGAATCACGTGACAAAAACTAGCAATATTTCTAAGCCAAAAATATTGGTAACTGAAAAACCAGTGAATGTCATTCACTGGCAGGCATTTTCTAAGGGACAAGTGGGAATGCCATAAAAAAGAATACACTCCATCTCCAAGTCAACTTTCCAGAACGATTACTGTAATAACTTACACCATAATTTGGTTTATACTCAAATACAAAAGGATGAGTTACTATTTATGAAACACTGCAATGTTTATGTAAGCCATTGGATGCTAGCAAAGTAAGCGAGATTGTTCCAGATCCATACAGTTTGCAGTGTACTACTTTCAAGCCTGCAAGATTTAATGTCAATAAAATTATGGGGCTGGAGGTGTAGCTCAGTACTAGAGCACTTGCCTAACATGTGTGGAGGCCTAGAATTGATCACCAGCATTGCAAAAAACAAACAAACAAACAAACAAACAGGTTTGTGTATATATTTTAAAGGTGCAGAAAATGTGTAATGTATGTCAGTATGTAAGGTTTACAGGCATACCTATAGCTACTGATCATAACACACCATTACATTTTTTCCACTAAAAAGACATTATATTACAAATTTTATATATGATATATTTAATGTACTTTATTATGAGCCACTTAATCAACAATATCATATTCATTCAAGGATGTATAGTATATTTAACTATATATTATTTGACAGACTATGTATGGCTTTAACCCTATACATTTTTAAAAATTCATAATTAGTTTATATAATAAACCACTGAGGTAGTTATGTTGTTCTTTATGGTTTGACAGGCTGAGGACACAGCTCAGTGGTAGAGGACATGCTTAGTATGTGCAAGGCCCTGGATTCAATCCTCAGCACAAAAAATAAATACATGATTTGAGAAACTAGTATTTATCTTCAACAGTTACCTGGACAGTTTCTAAAACCTAGTGACTTGAAGAGAAACAACTTAGCTTATATTATGCTCCTTGCTATAAACTTCATCTTGAATGACAAATCTTAATAGAAATTTACTAATGTGATACTGAGGACAGTATGGACATCCTTACCTTGTGCTGGTATCTAGTGTCAAATGCATGTTTTATCAAAAGATTCTTTATGACAGTGATAGCTGTATATCTGATCTCATAATTGTCTTGAAGGGCGACGGAGGTTTCTCTCAGAAGTAGACCAACCAAGAAGTGGTGCTTACAATACTCATCTGATAAATTGTATTCAAGATTTGAATCTGCAGTACAATAAAATTTAGAACCCTTTTATAAAATATTATCATTTTTATTTAATAAGTGACCATACTAGCACGAACTATAATTTTGTCATTCTTGAATCTCATATAGAATAAGCATGCAAACTTGTACAAAGCAGGAGCAAAACAGGGCTGGATGACAGTAATGGTAACTTCAGTTCCTAGATTCTTTTAAACTCTTAGAAATCTCAGACTAGACCTGGACTGAAATCATTCTACATTTGGCAATGTTTTCACATGTTTCTTTATCTCTGAAGAAAACTCATTACAACTATAAACTTGAATGATTCTATACAATGCTTGATTTACTTAATCTATTTATACATATAAAGTAGAAACAGGAAGAGAAACTAGACAACTGAATCATGCTAATAATATTATGCATTGATTGTTTTAGTGATCCTTACATGTTGTCCTGAATGTATACATGGAGTAGAACAGTAAGAAAAAGCCTCACCACACTCGAATTCATCATCACACAAATACATATCTTTCATTTTACAAAATGGCCACTTCAAATTATGTCTTTCAGTTTTTTTCAGGTCTTCAATCTATTTTAAATCTCATGTTAATATCCTGGTTGGGACTTGCCTTATAACAACTCGGGGCAGGGTGATTCAGTTTAATGATTTCTATAGTAACTTCTACCACATTTATTTCCTTATCTCTACCATGTAATTCAGTTAGGCCAGAAAGCTGAAGGCACATCTTTAATATATTACTTTGCCTTTTCAATACAAGGCAGTGTATATAGCTAGGACCTAATGCATGCTTGGGTTGGATGGAGGTACTTGAGCCTTGAAATACTTCTTTAAAGACCAAGGCAGACGATTATCTTCCTGCACTGTGGATGCTCTTGATGAATTTCAATCACTTCCTGTGCTTCTACTGACTAAACAAGGTGGCCTTACCTGAGTAGATTTTGCAAATGGTGATAAATATTTTACTTTAGTGATTTGAATAAAACCAACCAGGTATTTGAATCACATCTTTAAAACTGTGGCCAAGTAGACACTAAACAGGGTCAGAGGGAAGGAGGGAAGCCTGGGACAGGAGAGACCCACTAAAGAACAGACAACCCTCCACACATCCCTTGCCCTAGGCTGGCTTGCAGCAGGAACTTGTTTGCTGAGGGTAGACATTTGAGAATTGATTCCTCTTTCAACATTCAAACTTATTTTAAAAGTAAGCAAGCGTACTATCTTTTAGATCTTTTTGGGTACAGTATCCAAAGGCTAATTTTGACTAGGGAGGATTTGAAAAGCAAACAAAGCCCCCATCCATCTTAGTGATTCATCCAATCAATTGTGTTTAAAAACAGCATATTTCTTTAGAGTGAACCGAGTTAAACCTACCTACTGAAGTCAAATGGTCCACCGCAAATGAAAAAAAATCTAATTAATATATGAAAAGAAAAGGGACAAATAAAAAACATAGTAACATAAGAATAGTGCTACACAACAAAGCATTCAATAAAACTAGCAATGGAGATTTAAACTGAAGGCATTTCTTAAATTCAGTATATACATGTTATCATTTTAGTCTGCCTTTATAATTCTTTTTGATGTTTTCAGCAGAAATGCATTTCTTCATTTAGCCTAAAATGAGATTCTAAACAGTTACAGAGAGCAATTTTATTACTATTTGACATCTGTGTTTATACAGCAATCTATGTAACATAGTTGATTTCTTCATACTATGAATACTGCCACTGATATTATGAAGGAAATGCAGAATACCATTAGTGGACCTATCTTCAGACAGTAACAATCCTGAGATTACTTTCAATTTAACTGATCTACTTAGAAAACATTTATACTACACTAGCACTAGCCAAAAAAGGGAAAAACAATTGCCAATGATAGAATATGCAAATACATACCTTGAACTCGCTGTAATTTAGGTTTTGCAAATGCCATTGGCAAGTTTAGAGGAATGTAATGTTCATGATTGCAAATTGTTTGTAGAAATTCAAACTTGTATTCAGCCAGAACCTAAATGGACAGAAATTATACATTAACTTATTTTGAGTAGGCATTTATTACATTGAGATTCTAATACATAGCATTAATTTTCATAATAGAAGTGCTCAGTATTCCAGGCATACCCTGAGATGCAGCCTGTGCAGGAAAACATTAACACAGCAGTTTTGACGGTTATCTTGTTTAAAATCCCTGTTGTAAGGCTGATATTGGATAGAATCTGAGAAACTGGATTTTGACACGTTTCCCTGCATGATAAAGTTATGCATTTGGTGCCTACCTGCTTTGGCATTTGTACACATAATAAGATTTATGGCGAATATGTGTTTTACTTCTCTTCTTGGGAGTCTGGAATTCTGATCAGTCTTCAATACATGACCAGCCCCCCAATAAAAACTGTCAACTCTGAGTCTTAAATGGGATTCCCTGAAGAGGAAAAGTACACACATGTGGCTGCATTTTTACTTTTGGAGGGAGAGGATGACATGTGATCCTTCACAGGATGGGGAGAGCCCAAGACAGCCACACTAGGGGTGCCACAGACTCCACTGGATGCCTTTGTCCTTTCTGTACCCTCACTGTGTTACTCTCATGAATCCTAGTCAGGTGTCCCACTGTATTTTGAGTCCTGCCAGTCACTTGCTGGTCATGTGTGTGTCTGGAGAAGCCCCCAAACACTGTCCAGTACTCCCTGCTTTGATAAAATCCAATACTCAAAAGTACCTAAGTGAAAAACACCAATTCCAAATCCTCAGAAGAGCATCACCTTTGATGGTATGCTCTAATGACAGATATTCACTACAAAGTATATCCCTACAACTTACCTTAGGATCTTTTGGGCTGAATCCAGATATATAGTCATTTATCAAGTTGAAAATAAATCCTCTATCCACTAGAGTCAAACAGCGCTATAGAAACCAAAACATAATGAATGGTTAGTTATGTAATTCTTCTAAAATGTTGGTTAAGTATAACTTCAAAATAATTTAAATTTGTTCTATACTAAGTGGGTAACATTTTCCTTTTTATAGATAATATAATAAGAAGTGTTGGAGTTTCAGGTGATCTTAAAGAAAAAGATAAAGGTCAAAGTGAATTATCATTGGACTAGAGACTCAATGACCTCAACTGTACAATTTGCTTTATCTTTTTCTTTTACTTTTTTTTGTGGTACCAGGGATCAAACTCAGGACCTTGCACTTGCCAGGCAGGTGCTTATGTCACTGAGCTATATCCCCAGCCCTCAACTGTACAGTTTTCATAACATGTTGAGGAACTATTGTGTTTGAGACAATGTATTGCATTCTAGAGAATTAAGCAATTGAATAAGACATGGTTCTTACTGTTCTGTAATGATAAAAATAAATAAATAATTAAAATACGGCACAGTAAGAAGTATCATAGAACCCTGCAAGGAGCTGGTGCTCAGTGCTGCATAGGAAGGTTAAGGAAGAGCTTAACTTAAAAGATGAGTGGACTCTGACAGGCAGACGATTGGTCTTCCAATTGGTTGTACTGATCCTGGTGATTTCACTTTACCCATCATACAAGCAATAAAATTAGCCTCAAAATTCTTTGGTGTTTCTCCATTGCATATGTGTCAAAACCTAATCTCCTTAACCTGACACTCAAGACCTTCTACCATCTGGCACTAGATGGCCTTTCCTACCGTGTCTCCATACATTTAAATTCACTACACAATGACTCCTCTCATCCTTTTGCTCAGGGACCCTCTACCTGCAACACCTTAATTCTTGTTTTGGGGAACTCTGAATTATGCTTCTTATCTCTGTCCATGTCACTTGGTCATGATTCCTCTCTTTGTTCTTTTATAGTATTTTATTTGTATTGTCAGTATTATGGCTATAACCTCTGTCTTGTATATGTATTTGAGTGTGAGTAGAGATAGTCTCTCACATCCGTGAATCTCCACATAGAAGGCAAGCAAATCTTTGTGGACTTCAATTAGTAAATACTGATATTAAATCAATGATGTTCTGCCCCCTTAACATAGATACTTCAAGTTTACACCCCAGGGAGGAAATTGAGATTTTACATTTCAGTTAATGTCATCCTTTTTTTTTTCTTTAAAGAGACATGTAGCCAGGTGTGAGGAGGAGGATCACAAGTTCAAGTCCAGCCTGGACAACTTAGACCCTATTTCAAAAATTAAAAATAAATTAATTGGGGCTGGGGATATAGCTCAGTGGAATAAGCGCTTGCCTAGCAAGCGCAGGGTCCTGAGTTCGATCCCCAGTACCGCAAAAAAAAAAAAATTAATTAATAAAGATGGTTGGGGATATAGCTAAGGATGAAAGCTCTGGGTTCAATTCCCAGTATCCTCCCACCCCCCCCAACATGTGGATGTTTACTTTTTAATACATAAAAGGCTTATGAAATAATTTCAAAACTTTAATTTTGGCAAAGTAATGGTCTTAGAAAATCACACTCTGAGCCAGGTACAGTGGCACTTGCCAATTGGCCCAACTACTCAGGAGGCTGAGGCAGGAGGACTGCTTGAGCTCAGGAGTTTGAAAACAGTCTGGGAAACACAGGGAGACATTATCTCAACATTTTTTTTTTATTTTTTTTATTTTTTTATTTTAGAAACATAAAAGTACAAAAACATATTGACAAACAGACACCCATTATCATAGAAAATAGTACAATCACAACTAATCTATAGACAAGGTGATATGGTCTCAACAGTATCTCAACATTTTTTAAAAAAGAAAAGCAAAGTCTGCAGACCTGAAGCATAGCTGCAAATTTTTAATTTAAAAAAAACAAGGGTATGTTAGCCACTAAAACTGCTGAGACAGATTATTGATCATGAAGTTCTTAATATAAGCACAATGAGCTATGAGGGAAAGGCTAACAGTAAAATGGAAATGCCTTAAAAGCCCATGACTATGCTCCGCAAGCAAATATCGTTGTTTCTTGATAAAACAGTCACATCCTAGCACTGCTACTCACATACTGAAAACAACAAAATGTTACAATGAGAAATGTGCTTTCTTTGGCAAATGTAGGGACTTCTGGTATCTCTCCAATAAAAAAAAACAACTTCACTGATCAAAACTAATAGTTTTCTTTAACTTGTGTTAAACTCCAGCTACATCACCGAATAGGTTGTTTAAGCTCAAAAGTTGCAAACTCAAAAGCCAACAGGGGTCAGAGGAGAGATTTGGATGCATAAAGATGATCAGAGGACAATAAGGAGTGGTGGGGACAAGGACAACCTAGAAAGTGTGTGTCCTATCAAAGAGCAGGCAAATTAAAATATGTCTGAAACATCTTCCAAAATAAGCAAAATGTGTCTTCCAGTCAAGCCACTTGTGTGGGACCTCAGGTTTAATTCATTAGCCATTTTGATTTGAAGTAAGATAATCCCAAACTTGGCTCATCTAACAATTCAGTCAAAAGTGTTACTCCAACAGCCTTATGGAGACTTAGCTGAATCATTAGCTGCTAAGTTTTACCTTTGGTTTTTAAGACACTGGCGATGAAGAATAGTTCCTCACCATATTCTGGTTTTCTTTAGCTCACCTTTAGGAAGCTAGCCAAGCTGTAATTCACATTTCTGGACTCCTCAGGAATCTCTGCATAGCGTATGGTCACATGGGGAATTATCGCAAGCAGCAATGAATGTAAGACATGATGATATGCCTCAGGAAATCTCTGGCCTCTGGGAAGCTTAAGTGAAATAGGGAGAGAAAAAAAGATTTCCAAAAGATCTAAAACAACTGCCACTTTTACTTCCAAATACATTCTACATGTAAATGGTTTTTTTAAAACTGAAGTGTAATTTTTCTTCTAACTAAAAAATGATATCACTAGTTCAATGTATACTTTACTCCAGATTGTTACCAGAACTGTCTGATCTTCTAATAATATAACTGACTTCAATTATCACTAAGAATGGGTCATTCCAACCAACTCTGAAATAACCTGTTCTTGGGATGCAGAAATATCTCAGTTTTTCTTTACGTTCATTCCTGGGACACAAAATAACCATGCACTTCAGTTTCAGCAAACTTTTACTATTAAAGTTTTGATAAAATGATGACTGTCTTTTACTTAACAAGTCTTAGCTTTATGATTTCTATAAAGAAAGAAATTTCTTTGTACTGGATGAGCATCCCTAATTTAAAACTCTGAAATGTTCCAAAATTCAAAACTTTCTGAGCATCAACCACAAGTGGAAAATTCCACACCTGATATCATGTGATAGGTAATGGTTAAATCACAAGACATTTCATAAAATTACCTTCAGGCTAGGTGTGTAAGGTGGATATGAACTTTCTATTTCAACTTGGGTCCTATCCCCAAAGTATCTCATTATATATGTTCAGATATTCCAAAATCTGAAACAAGCTGAAATGTGAAATATTTCTGGCCCCAAGCATTTTAAATAAGGGATTCTCAACCTGTACCTTTAAACTTACTTTTAATAATAATTAAATGAATACAAAAAGTTATAGGAACACATGTACATACTGAATAATTTTTTTTAACTTTGTACCTGCCTTAAAAATCTTTGTAACAGAAAGGTTATTTCTGATATGGTACCTGTTCTTTTTCCAAATAAGTCTTTCAACATAGACATTTTTAATCATAAGACAAAGGTAAAGCCTCAAAGGTAGTGAGTTTTACATGGCAAATTATTATAGCAAAGAATCTATGTGAAAGCCTGAAGATGGGACTATGAGACTATATGAACTGTGAAACCTCTGATTGGTGCAATGCAGCTATTGTTTTTGTATGCAACATTTAAAAAAGCAACAGGCCCAGAGCCCTTTAATACAAAAGGAGATTTGCCTATCACTGCTGTATGTAAGATTAGTGTTATTACATATTATCCTTCAGCAGTTAAAATGCAGTAAAACCCAAGATTATTATTGAGCCTGCTTACCTTAATTTTATTCTCTTCCAGCAAGTATGTGGCCATGGATTTTGCAATTATTTCAAAGAAAAACCATGAGTACTAAAACAAAACAAAACAAAAAATCTTTAATAGTTACCCAAATCTTTGAAGCTAAGCAAAACTTAAATCTATACGAATCTTGCATCTGAACTTTACTAATGTTTTCAAGTAATTCAAATTCACTAGCAAAGTATCATAGAATACCTTCAAACCATTTTACCAAAAGGTACTATATGCCTTAAAGTTGACTAGAGACGTACAAGGGAGAGGCGGGAATGTTTGTTCCAGTGGGGAGGGCTATTTTCTCACTGATATTATCTTGAATTTCCCACACCTAGTAACAGAGCCCACCGAAGTTTAGTTCATGTTGTTTTTATTTTAAAATTCTCTACAGTGAGTCTTATTACCTCCTGCACTCAGTGTGCATGTTGGAGGGGCACCCGACCCTGACCCTGGTGCAACATGAGTGCAGCCTGAGTTGCTGACGTGTTTGCCCACATTGTGTAATTTGACAGGTGGAGGAAACTCTCAAGAAGACGTATCCCAAGGCACCTCAAATTCTATAATTTATACAAGAAATAAAAAATAACAATAAGAGCTATCTTTTACTGAGTGCCTGCTTCGTGCCAGAAACTATGTGCTCAATATTTTACTCGTGATTTAGAAACGAGGAACTGGAGGCTCAGAGATGCTAAATAACGGACTCCAGGCCCCAGAACTACACTGTAATGGATACAAGATTCTAACCCAGATTCTTCAGATCAAGTTTTGTTCTAGTCTGCATTTGATTGAGGGCCAGGGTGGACAGGAAGGTGAAAAAGGTTCTGTAGAGAACTTCAGGAAAGAGATGCTTGTGCACAGTGGTGGTGGTGGTGGTTGGGGTCATGTGAGAAAAGGCTGAAAACCAAGAACTGAGCTGGGAGGGTACAAGCAAGTACATTTATGGCTGCTTTTGTTCTCAGTTGTGTCCCAGGTCTTTACCTTTAGCAGTCTATTTATTGCTAAGAAATCTGCAGACTGTTTCAGTATTGCTATCATCGTAGTAGCCAGGGTCTCGTGTATCAGCTGGGCCTGAAGAGCACTCGGTTTTTCAGGTCGGAAACTATACTACAAACAGAGAAAAGGAAGCATAAGCCAAAACTTTCCTATAAAACAAACCACTTGTCAAGAAAGCTCAGTCCACAAACCTTAATGAAGGATCTTAAATAACTATCCAAGCCTTCTTCATGGCACTTTGATACGATGTGTAAGAGAACCCTGAAACGATATTCGCAAAAATGAGCATGCTGGACTACAATTACTGCAGGGTGACTGTTACATAAGATCGTTGTGTTTAGCCCCCCAAATACTTAACACTGCCTGAACAATTAAAAATGAGGTAACATAACAGATAATGGTAGTTTAGGGCTAACAAAGATTTCAGAATCTAATATGCTTACTGTCTTGTAAAATTTATGTCCTGGTTCAAAAGAACTTTATTTGCTGCCCAGATATTTCATTTCTTTTCTAAATCTCTGCATTTGAAGTATGTCTGGTCATAGCCATTCAGAGAACTCAATTAAGGTAAGTACTGAAATCCCTCTAGTAAGAATAAAAGGAAAAAAATAAATAATAGGAAAGGGAGAGGGGCTGGGGATACAGCTCAGTGGAATAAGCGCTTGCCTAGCAAGCGCAGGGACCTGAGTTTGATCCCCAGTACCGCAAAAAAAAAAAAAAAAAAAAAAAAAAAAAAGGAAAGGGAGAAGGTAGAAAAAAGGCAGGTATAATGATAGGAACTAAAACTGGAGGTAAATATAAAATCCAGGGAAAGATTTAAATTTAAGAGCCTGGCAGTGGTTCTCAAAGTTCAGTGTGCATCAGAATCATCCAGAGAATTTCTTAACTGATTGCTTAGCTCCTCTTTAGAGTTTCTGATTTTATAGGTCTGAGGTGAAGTTCAATGCTGCTGGTCTAAGAACCACATTTTGAATTAAAATAATGCTTCATAAATTTTCGACCATAGTCCCCAAAACAGAGATGAACAAACAATGCACAGGTGTGCATAAGCTGGGGCCTGGTGGAAGAGGCTGATGCAACAGCAGAGACAGCAAAGCCAGAAACAGCCAGCATGGAGTTCACAAGTTTTTAAAGGTCTCCTATCTATCTATCTATCTATCTATCTATCTATCATCTATCCATCCATCCATTTATCTATCTATCTAATCTATCTATTATCTCTCTTTAGTACTAGGTGTTGAACCCAGGAATGCTGAGCATCATTTTCACTTAAGTCCTTTCATTTATTTCATTTTGAGATAGGGCCTCAGTAAGCTGCTAAGTTGTCCAGGCTGGTCTTGAACTTGCAATCTCCCTGTCTTAGCCTCCCGGAAGGCTGGGATTATGGGCATACACCACCACACCTCGCTGAGGTCTCCTATTTTAATTCAAAACTCACGTGCAGTTTTCATTCTACTCCACAATATGTTCTTGTTTGTTTGTATGTAAAGACAATACTTTCTTATTCTTGCGAGTAAAAAAAAAATGATGGCCCAATGACACATCGGCTCTATCCAATATGAGACACTAGTCATGTATGGCTATTTTAATTAATTAAAATTAAAATGTAACATAATTAAAAATTCTGCTCCTCAGCGGAACTAGCCACACTTGAAGTACCCAATGGCCACAGGCGCCTGGTGGCTATTGTAATGGACAGCATGAGAAAGTTCAATTAAAATATATATTTGGCTTCTTAAATAGATACTAAAATGGCCATAAAGGGAGAAATAAATAGCAACACACCAGTGATAAGGGACTTCAATATGCCACTTCAATGATGGACAAATAAATTGGAAAGAAAATTAGTAAGGAAATATTGGACTTTACACTTAGATCAAAAGGATCTAACAGACACATACAGAACATTCTATCTGACAGCAAAAGTATAATCATTTTCCTCATGTCTACATGGAATATTCTCCAGGATAGACTACATATTAGGATACAAAACAAGTCTTAAAAAATTTAAGACTGAAGCCACATCAAGTATCCCTTTTAACCACAAGGGTGGTTCCATGCAGCTAGAAATCAATAACAGGAGCAATTGTGGAAAATTCAGTATGTGAGAATTAACATGCTCCTGAACAACTAACCAGCCAAAAAGGAAATCAAGATAGAAATTTAAAAATATCCTCAGACAAACGCCAGTGGAAATACAACAGTTGAAACTGACTAGATGCAACAAAAGCAGTTCTACAAAGGAAGTTTATAGCAATGAAAGCTTCCATTAAAAAGAAAAAAGATCTCAAATAAACAGCTTGATTGTATTATAACACCAAAACTCACATGGTGCAGTTGATAGGAACGTCATCTTCATGGGTCATGTTTGTGAGAACTCGGAAGAGTTGCATAAGAATTACAGGTAGAAACTGTATCATGACTTGGATCTCCATGGCATGCAAACACTAAAATAAGTTATCATTAGTTATGAAAACAAACAGAAATATGATATAATTTGCAAATGTAAAACAACAAAAAATTAATGAGAAATCTATTGACTCATTTATATGTGAGTTTAAGTGTGAGCTCATTTAAATGTGAATTTCCTGGAATAGGGAACACTGCTTTGTTAACTTTTTTAATCTATGCCTCTATTTTGACATTCAGATTTTGTTAGTTCATTTGATGTTAAATGCTTAACTGAAGATAAGTGTCGTTGGAATAAATGAGTTCTGCAAAAAGACAACTGACTCTTGGTAAGCCAACACTCAATGGTGGGTTTGGGAAGGAGCAGGCTATTTGGAGATGCTAGAGACATATCCAGCCTCCAGTATTTCTGTAAGCTTTTCAAGGGAAGGAGCTAGTTCCAGTTAATCTGCTAAGAAGTTAAGTGGGCTTCAATAAAGAACAGTCCTATACACAATTGGGTTTACACAAGCATCACCTACAAAAGGAGGTAGTTTTACATTCTAACATACCTGTGATACATTTTTCTAAACACTAATACTCTGTTTCTAATAATAGGTGTGTTACAAACAGCAAAATGAAGAAAGGTGTGTGTACATACATAGAAATGTTATAGTAAAGTCTGTTAAATTTCTTGTTTTCTTCCTTTCTCTCCACATTCACTTGCTCATTCAACCAGCCAACAGGAAGAAAGAAAGACAGAAAGGGAGGGACACAGGAAGGGGAGAGGAGGCAGGCGGGGGAGGGAGGGAAGAAAGAAAAAAAGGAGGGAGTTAAGAAGGAAATTTCACTGAGCGCCTTCTGCATCAATTCGATGTGTAGTGCTGCGGGAACAGAGACAGGCAAGTCCAGCACTCAAAGAACTCAGCATTTCTCTTTCATAGTCTCCCTTACTTTTGCTCCATCTTTCCACCCTTACTTTCCCCATGCAAGACTCTGTCACCTGAATCCAAATCATCTCAACAGTAACCTCCTAGACTTCTGTGGAACAGCCCCACAATCCCACACACAGGGTGGCAAGCTCAGGAATTCTACCTTTCAAGCTTTTCCACCCTGTGTACCCTCTCACCCATCCTTCCCTCCATCACTTCTTTTCAGGGCTCTCTAATCTGTAACCAAACTCTTTATGTTTTTAGTAAGTCTCTACAGTTTTTCTTAACTCTCAACACATCCAGCTCTCACTTCCAAATTACTGTTCTTTAAACACTGCTTATATCAGACAACCTCCTACAATGATTTGTTTGATGCTTCACCATAACCATTACGGAGTAGTTCTTGACCAGAGCACCATGTCACTTCCCATAGGAGATGTGACAATGTCTGGAGACACTGGGGATTACCACAACTGGGGCACTGTACTGACCTCTTAGTGAAGGCCTGAGATTCTGCTGAACAGCCTACAGCACAGCACAGTCCCTCACAACAAAGAATTATCCTACCCAAAATGTCAATAGAGCCAAGGCTGAGAAACCCTGACCTAGGGAATTAAGTTCAAGTTACTTGAGACTCAGCCTACATTTTCAGCCTTCAAAAAACCTCATCATCGTTCTTTATAAGGTCAAACTGGTGTCTTCACTGTTCCTTGAATGTATCACATGGTTTCATCCATTTGTCTCTTTGTTCATAGATTTTAACCAAGTCTGTACATGTCCTTTCAAGGCAAGTTTAAATCTCCACTTCAGTGAAAGCATTCACGTTTTCATTCAACAAAGGTATACTGTATGTATTTCCAATAGACCAGCAGCATGTATGTACACACACACACACACACACACACGCTACCTGGTTCCTAGCATTACATAGTTCATAGTCTAACAAGGGTGAACACATGGAACTAAAATACTACAATGCAAACTGTGACCAGCCTGATAGTGCTATGTATATGTACAAAGGAAGGAACAACTGGCCTGTAGGTGGGTGATGATGAGGCTTCCAAGAACAGGAGAGCTAAAAGATAAGCAGGGTAACGCTGGGTAAAAAGGAGACGTGTATTCCATGCAGGGCAGATCTCCTTGTTACCAGTATTGCTCTTCTATAATTTATTCTCAACACAGAAGACAGTGTGCTTGTTTTGAAATGCAAATTAGACGATGCCATCCTTCTCTTGTTAAAAACAAAACAAAACAAGTCCCTACAAAAAAAAATGGCTGTCACGGGCTGCTGTACCTGCCTGCACTCTGCCTTTCTGCACTCTCTAAACTCATCCCGTGCCAACCCTCCTGCTTGCTGCTCACTGTGCTCCAGTTAGGCTGTCCAGTCTTTTTTTCTGTCCTTCAAATATGTCAGCGTAAGGTGTTCACACCTGCTGTAATATTATGTTCTTTTATACAGATTTATTGCCTGTGGTTGCTGTCCTTGCACTAGTTTCTTTTCAACTGGGAATGTCACCTCCTCTGATAGGCCTCCCCTGACAGTTCTCTCTAGGATATACAAGATTCCTCATCACTTTAGATCCAATTAACATGTTCTGCTTTCTTCACAGCATTTATCTCTACATGAATTTATTCATTTATTTATAATCTTTCTACCCCAGTAAGAACTCAGCCTCCAGAACAATGTCTGGGCCCGTAGTAGATGTTTAATAAGTATTTGGTGAATGACAGAATAAATGAATAAAATAAGAAACATAAGGGTGAGATAAAGAAGCTTCTTAGTTCACTGAATCTTTAGCACCTGGGCTCTGGATCACACATTTGATATTTAATTACACATGGCTTTGGGGACTATTTGTATTACTGCAATATTGGCCCTTAATTTGTATCCTATCTCTTCAGTAACAATGACTCTATGGACAATGACTCATTTAAGAAAATACTAAAAACAATAAGAGCTCAACAAGTAGAAGTTAAAGGAATTGATGAAATGTCATTTATAGGGACACTAGATGGCAAGATTTGCTAGGAAGATCATAGGACTGGGAGTTAAGAGACACATGTCACAGGCCCAGCTCTGCTCTGCTGTGCTACCAATCAGCTGAAGAAGGACTACAGGCACGTCACCTCTACTGGGGCTTCGGTTCCCTTATCTATAGAAAGAGTTTCTAGAATCCTTTACAGTGCTAGCATTTTATGAGAACCTGACTAGTTCTGAAATTACTTGGTAGTTCACTCACTGCCACTAGAGGGCAAGCGTGGGTCACATAAATATCAAAATTCCACACCCTTAAAAATACAAATATGAGTACTTCTCCATCGAAGAATAGCAGATTTTGAAAATGGTGTTCCATTTGATACCACTCTGTTAAAACTTACAAATCATCTCAGCTGGAAGAAAAACCAATGATCTTAATAGACAAAGCATTCATACATATAGCTGGGAATCTCAGCCATTATCTGAGGACAGGATTTGAAAGTTAGATGACTATTCTGCATCTTAATAATAACTAAAAACAGTAACCACCACTGATGGACAACCCCCCTTCTCCTCTTCCAACGATGTATTTTTATATGATAGGCAGAATGTTATTTATAAAACAAAGTCAAATCACGTCACTCCTTGGAAGGCTTCCCATCTCATTCAGAGTAAGTCCCAACACTTTACCATGGGCCTATGAAGCCTCACCTGACTAACTCACAGCCACCTTGCTAAGGGATTGTCTCATCACCCTGTGCATCAGACACCCTGCAATTCTAGCTGCTCCTTTAACACACCAAACCGAGTTCCTCAGGGCCTCTGTAGTCGCTGTTCCCAGCTCCCCCCTATAATCCACATGGCTGACATTCTCCCTTTCTTCAGGTCAGTGTCCAAATGTCACCTTTACAGAGACATTTTCTGTGACGTCTTTAAAACAAGAACCCTTCTTATTTCTGCTTTCTCTCATTTTTTAGCACTTATTACTACCTGATTTGACAATATACATGTTCATTTCTGTGCTTAATGTCTGTCTCCACAAGAAATTAAGCTCCCTCACAATAGGGATGTTGTTTGTTTTCTGGACTTACATTCTCCCCAAATGCCTGGAACAATGCCTAGCTCATAGAAAGCATTCAAGATACAAGTGTTGCATGAACAATTACCATATAGCAGATGCTCCATCTTATGTAACCCTCACAACCACCCCATAGGATGGGTACTGTTGTTATCCACATGTGACAGATGAAGAAACAATGGTTCAAAGAAGTTAAGTAACTTGGCCAAGGTCAATCACAAAGCCAGCAAGTAACAGATCTGGGGCACAGAGTCAGTTCATT
This sequence comes from Dinomys branickii, assembly GCA_004027595.1. Taxonomy (NCBI): domain Eukaryota; kingdom Metazoa; phylum Chordata; class Mammalia; order Rodentia; family Dinomyidae; genus Dinomys; species Dinomys branickii. The sequence goes on along the minus strand of PVLD010023703.1, from coordinate 8,486 downwards.
ATTCCAGGCCCATATTTATTTCATACTGGACTACCTCCCTGAAACAAATGAACACACTTGTTTTCTGAGAATATCAGTAAGCAGTAGCACATGTCCAAAAGGAAATCCTATAGAGCCTTTGTTTAAAATCAAAATTCCTCAGACTTTCTACAGCTGACTTACTAAAGAAGCAGTCATAAAGAAGCATTACTTCCAGTCATGTTTTAGGATATATACCAATCCTAGAATGTAGGGAATTGACAGTCTTGGGTTCTGATAAATGACAGTATTCCATCAGACTTTCCTATGCAACCATTTCTTGATCTCTTTAGTTGGCCCTTTTGACAGCCTTTCACTCGTGGACACAGGAACCATTTCATATTTTATTCCAAGCAAAAGCACTTGTGCTTTTTTCTTTACCTTTCCCCCCCCAGCATTCTGCACCTTTACCAGGCAGTCAGCAGGCAGAGAAAGGACCTGAAGATCAATTTATGCAACTGAAACCAACATTCCCAGGAGGTTTTCAAAACTGTGATGTCAAATTCTGGCTATAACATTTTCTTCCCCGTGTAGCAATTCTGTGTCTGCTTCTAAACAGCCACTTGGTGGAAAAGTATGTAATAGAAAGTGTTCTCCTGAGGATACCCAGCCCAAAGTATTTTCAAGTGTTCGTCTGTTTCTTTTTTCCACATCCAAATGTGGCAACAGAAAGATATGAAAAACAAACCTTTCTGCCAAAAGCTGCTGCTCGTTTACCTTTAAGTATTTAATGAGCTCTCCTGGAACTTCTTTTGAGCCTGACTGAATCAGCTGGCAGTGATGGAAGAATTTGTGCACATGTAGATCCTGGAACACAGATGGAAACCGCCATATGAAATTTGATTCATCATCCTTAAATGCAGACTCTCTACCTCTCTCTCCTCCTATGTCTTGCAGACCCATCTAGCCGGGGATGCTAACACCCAGACACAGCACCTGCAGCTGCCAACTTATGTGTGTGTCCATGTCCCGAAGTCCCCTTGACCACCATGCAGAGCACTGAAACTAGGTCAACTTGGCATGTACCTAAGCATTCAGGTAGACTACAGTGTATACCCGACAAGCTAAGCACTCATTTATTCTCCATTTTGTCTAGTGCATTCTGTGAAGTTAGGCTGGATGTTCATTTTAAGGAAATAAGCAGGAACAAAGGTCTAAACTAACAGGTGAAGAAAAGGTAGCAGCAGAAAGTTACCAGAACAATACTCCCAGGCATTCAATAGCCAACTTTACTAGGATACTCCACTGGAAAGTGAATCCAGATGTTCTGTATGGAGTCCACATATGCTGACTTTCTGAACAATGTGGGCTACATCGGGAAGTGGAATAATGCGTATTTTGACCTACTTCCTCTCATTATTACTGTGTGACCTGACATGACCTAGCCTTAGTTTCTTTACCTCTAAGATGTTGTAGCTTCCATATCCCTTTTGGGGTTTGATGAGGTTCAAATCAGTTCATAGGAATAAGAGGATTTTGTAATTTGGGAACAATTATAAAACATGAGCTAGAATGATATTATTAATGAGGAAATCTTGTAGGCCATCACTTCTCTGAGGCTATATGAATAAAATATATATCTATTTTTATCAAGAAATATATTTGAGAGGTCAAATTGACAAAATTTAAACTATGCAACTTACTTGAGTGTAAATGGTAGACTCTAAGTGGCTTTTAATCTTCAACAAAGGCTTTGCACCATCTACCCACTTAATATCCACACTCAGTTGCTATCAACAGAAAATATAGAAGTGAGTTTCTATATCAGAGCAATGGATAATATGTAACATAAATGGATGACACATAACATCTTCATGTATTTCAACGGTTTCCAGAAACGAGAGTAATTGAGTCAGACAGAAAGAGATTATTGGAGAAAATAATCTGCTATTAGAATAAACATACCCAAATCATTTTAAATTTCCAATCTTTTGCAGACTGAGACATTTATGAATTACTTAAATAAATAGAACTTCTTAAAGGGATGCATACAATCTAAGCTCCGGTTTCAAAAGTTATTATCAGAATCAACAGATACCATGTTACTCTATCAAACTGCTGTAAACTTTACATATATATTTGCATGCTTATAGACCAGAACAGCCCTCAGATCAAACTTTGAGCAGCTTTGTCCCAAATGATCAACTAGACCCAGAGAAGTCTAATTTTAAAATATTTAACCATCATGACTCAACAACTGCAGAGATTGTCCTACCCTTCTCGATTCCGCATCATTCAGATTTAAGTAGCCCGGAGGAAGATTGGCTGAAACAGGCAGCTGCTGCTCAAATGTGATGATTCTACCATCCTTCAGCAAAGGTATCCAGGCAAACCCAACTGCCAAGACAATAATCGACCATAGGAAATGAAATAGCAAATGCAATTAGCTACACAAATGTCTTGCTGCTGGGGAGCAGGGCAGGGTGATGGTATTTCTAGGGATCTGCATATGGTAGCCCAGGTGATGGAGAACTGCACACTGGGGAAGGAGCAACGGCTTCGAATCACTTCCAAATCCCAGCCTAGCCACTCACAACTTATTTACTCTATCTCCTGGCCAATAAAAATGGGGAAAACAACCCATCATCTTTCCATCTAAAAGAGCTGAGAAACTAGAGCGAGATCACCCGTGAAAACATTTTAAAACTTTAAACATGCATCAGTATCATTTTCTTTATACTTTGGGGTATGTGTTTTAGAAGACTTATTTTTCAATAGATTCAGGGATCATTAACCCATTTTTTTTTCATGTAAGAGTCTTATAGCTGAGACTCTTATCAAACAGGGATCTCAAGTTCTAAAATTTCTTGTGGCAACCTTAGGGTTAGGGTCTATGGAAAATTAAGGTCATAAGTCAAAGTTATATTCTCTATGCATACAAGGCAACAGGCATAAATCAGTTATCTGGGCAGAGTTTTCCTGATTACAGAAGAAGGAGGTGCAGAAGGAGAATGCAACCAGACTATAGTGTTTAAAATTTGACTCCACTGAGAGATTTTTCCCAGTCTCTACATTTCTTAACAGTCCCTACCCCAAAAAGAATGTCTTGGCTTTCTATTAGAAAATTCATCATGTTCTAACTAAAAATGCCAGAGCCATCTGTGTTGCTCAAGTTGAGCAGTGTCAGTATTTCCATTATAAAGATCACTCTGGGCTTCAAGTGTTTATACCTCAGCTGTTAAAAAAAAAGCTTGCTCTGGATGCAGTTTTTGCAAATAAGTGGGTGTTGGCTGGAGAGCACTTTGTAAAGTCATTGTTTTCTGATTCTATAAAACTCTTTGCATGAGCACATGTGCGTATGTGTGCACACGTGTGTTTATACTGTGAACACAGAAGTCAATACCAATCTGGTTAGAATGTTTTTATTTATGTGTTTAATCTGGCAAATGCTTTAATTCTTAAAAGACAACCAAAGCAGTGCTTTTACTAAGTAGGCCACATGGCTTTCTCAGACTCCAACACATGCCTGAAGACGTCTTTACCAGCACAGCCTCAGAAGCGGTTACCCAGCCCTTTCCTTTTTGAAAAGCAGAGGAAGGTAATAACATGCACAGAGGAACCATTAGAAATGATTCTGTCAGTGTGGTTAAACTGAAAATCTAACAAATGGGAAAAGTTTTCCAACATAAAACACAGGAAAATAAATTTTGCTTTTTAGGCAACATCTTTCTCTGCATGGAAATTTTGGAGATCTAGTTCACATACAATTTATCCATTTAAGATGCACATTCAGTAGTCTTTAGTCTCTCTGAAATTGTGTTTCCACCGATACTCATTCCGCAGCAGTTTCATGATGCCCTTGGCAGTCACCGCCCCTCCCCTTCCTCCTAACAACCACTAATTCACTCTCTGTCTCCAAGAGATTTGTTAGGCAACCTTTATGCACTTTAGAATAATCAGATCATGGCCAAATGTGTCCTTTACTGAAAACTCAAACAGAGCACTTGGAAGCTGTGAGGTACAACACCAAGCATGCCATCTGGATCAAAGGGAGGAAGCCATTTCACAAAGGGACTGTTAAAGCTGATGTGTGGCACAGAGAAAAACCATCTCACGCTTCACAGAACATCTTGCCTGCCTCTTAACATTTGGATAAGGAAACAGTAATTTATCATTCAGAAGGTACATACTCTCCTTGGTTCTCACTGTTCTGTTATTTTTCTTCTCAGTTCTCAAGGTCACTCCACTAACACTGCTGCAGTTTCTACAGGGATATAGAGAGGACTATGCAAAGTCTGATAAACTATGGTGGACATTTAAATTAAAATATTATAGTAAAAGACACATTGTCATTAATCCCCCTCAAAATACTCCCTTCACTCCGAACAGATTTATTCCATTATTCTTGGTAACATGTCTCTTACTATACAAAATTAAAAAAAAAAAAAAAAAAAAAAAAAAAAAAAAAAAAAAAAAAAAAAAAAAAAAAAAAAAAAAAAAAAAAAAAAATTCACTATTCACCGTACTTTTTGATCACCTGAGTTTGAACAATTAAGTAAGTGAACGGTGCCTTGTGGAAGCCAAGTTTCTTAATGTTAGAACTGGAGGCTCTATACAAGCAAGAAGTGGTAGAATGATTCATGTGGTAATAAACTGCATTTGGAGCTATCAGTATGAACTCAGGCACAGCTTGCTGCAAATACAGATGGTTATGTGTAGAAATATTGATAGTTATGTGCTTATATATATAAAACCACGATTATTTGTTAGTGATAAGAGATCTATTTAAAAACACCAATAGAATCAACAAGCTATTATGTATTACCTGTAAGAGAATTTAACAAAGTAACCAGATACAAGACCAATCTACAAAAATCAGTAGCATAATTCTGTATATCAATTGTCGTAAACTAAAAATGCAATAAAAGGATGCCATTCACGATAATTATAAAAACTACAAAGTACCAGAGATTTTTCCCCGGTGCTGAAGATGGAACTCAAGGCCATGCTCATGCTAGGGCAAGTGCTCTACCACTGAACTACATCCCAGCCCGTTTTTGTTTATTTATTTTTTTATTTTGGGACAGTCTCATCAAGTTGCCGGGGCTGGCCTTGACCTTTCCATCCTCTTGTCTCTGTCTCCTGAGTATGTGGGATTACAAATGTGTGCCAGTACACCTGGCTTAGTATTAGAAAATTTACTTAGAATATACAATATCTTTATGAAGAAAACAGTCAAACTCAAAGTACACATAAATGATCCAAGTAAAATAGGATATTCCACTGTCTTGGATGGAATGGCTTAATAACCATGTTAGTCAGCTTTCCCATTGCGAAGACCCATTGCTTAACACCCACAAGATAATTTGGTACTAAGCACAAAGGGGACTTCCCTCATAGTCAGTCCTGCTTCCTGTTGGGAATCATGCAGATGTCTCACTTGCACCTTCAACTCCATGCCAGTCCCAAATCTAGCATGCCCATCCACAGTTCTATTACTGAAAATACCTTCTTTCCAATCACTCAGTTTTGAAGCTTCAGTGTTTACTATGCATCATCTACCCAGTAGTCAATCATTCGCCATCTGTAATATACAGTCACCCCTTAGAGTTGACATCATGAGTTCCAGGTCCCTCTCTCCCAATATAAAAATCCTTGAATGTTCAAATCCTTTCATAGACTGGCATAAATTCTATATATAATCTACACATATCCTTCCACATATGTCAAATCATTTACTCATTACTTGGAATACCCAATATAGTGTAAATATTATGTAAATACTTGTTTTACTATATTTTTGGGGAGATGACAGGAAAAAGTTTATACATATTCAGTACAGATGCAATTTAAAATTTTTTTCATTCACAGTTGGTTAAATACATGAGTGTGGAACCCACAGATACTGAAGGGATTTATCCCCCTGTATCCCCCCATCCCCCATCACAGTGTGGCCTCCTTCCTTTCCTGGACCTTTGAAATAGCTCCCTGACTGGTGTTCCTTCTGACCTTCCTTCTTCTTGATCCAGTTTAAATTTTCCTTTATTTTGCTCTCTGATTCATTTTTTTTCTCCAAAACAGCTCTTACTAGTATATAACCCTTCAAAATTTTCATATTGGTGACAGAATAAAATAAAACCCACAGCTTGGCATTCAAGACTTTCCAAAATCTGATGCCTCTTTTTCAATATGACATTGTAAGATTCTCCTTCCAGCATCTTGTGCTGTACTCCTAGTGAGCTACTTGGGTTTCTCCAACCATACCCCTCTATACTCTGAACTTTAAGCTGTTCCTTCACCCCAGAATCACCTACCTTCTTGTCAACATTGCACTGTCAAGCTCATCCCACCCTTTAAGTTCTCAATCAAATACCCTTCCCCCAGAAGCCTTCCCTGACTCCTGGCCATTGGTCCCTCCAACAGCCGAATAACCCACTCTTTTCTGTGTTCTTATAGCATTGGTTTCTTACTAATCACCACTTTCTGTCTTGTATTATGATTATGTACACAGGATTCATTCCCCTCAGATTATGTACTCACTGAAGATGAGATCTGTATTGCGTTCTTCTCTGTATTCTCCATAATACCTACTACAGTATTTTATACATAATAAATATATAGAGATTTCTGCTGAATGAACAAAGGATCCACACTGGCCTGATCTACATCCTACATCTTGCTGACATCCATGAACTGGGCGAACCACAGACTATGTTCACAGAACTGCTAAGCTCTCCTAAGGCTCCTTCCCACTGGCTTACCCAAAGCTTTGCAGCAATGGAACCAAGACTGAAGCTTTGCTACAAGAGCCTACTTGATTTTATTAAATTTGTTCTCTTCTCATAGAAACAGGCAGCCCCCAACCTCCCTCCAGCTCACATATGTCCCTGGCTCTGGGCTCACTTCCCTCTTCCTCAGTAAGCAGAACTGGAAAATTCTGGTTGCTGAGCAATTCTACATGAAGAGATAACAGTATTGCATTATAATATGTGTTTCTCTGTGAGAATAGCAATACTATAGTAGTTTAAGCATACCAGGAAGTTTATTTGGTAGAGATGACAGCAAAATAAACATATATGCCAGTGAACTTCTTCAGAGACAGAATCTTGCCTATGTTGCCCAGGCTTGCCTCTAACTTCTGGGCTCAAGCTATGCTGCTTTAGCCTCCCAGGTAACTTGGACTATGGGCATGCACCACACCTTTCTCAGCTTATCAATGAAAATTTTAATTCAGAAATGTAATTTTGGTCAAGGGGAGAAATAATCGCAGCTTTCTGGGAAAAAGAAAGATTATATCTTCAATAATTCCATTTCAAATAGTTGTAGAGAGAGCCATCTAAAAGAATATATGACCCTGGGTTTATCCCCAATGCTGCCCAGAAAGAGAGACAGAGAGCTGGTCACACATACCTGGAATTTCAACTGTGTCCTGCTTTTTGGTTGTTCCCTTGGTATTAATTTCACAGCTTACATGATAGAAAGTGAAAAGCAAATGATGTTTTTGATGTAGGTGAATGGGCAGCTCGATTTTAATCTGAAATGATAGGAAAGTTACATATGGCATTTTGTTTCATTTTTAATATTTTAGTTATCAAGCTGGACTGTTAGATATTTAGTTCAGTTGTATCCCACTGTTCCAAAGTACTTCCCAAGTGACAGGCCAAGTGGCCAAAGAGTATATATAATTTAAGTATATTCCAAATGCTTTTCTAGTCAGCTTCAGGGTGACAACAGTATTCTCCTGTGTTGTGAGGGCTGACTCAGTACTTCTGCTGGAGAGTCCGATGGGCTCTTGTGGATTCAACTTTGCAGCAGGATTTTCTAAAACACTAGATCAAAAGCACACCTTTGTAGCCTATGGATACTGTGTAACTCTATTGGAATCCACGAAAGCAGTCCATTGAGAATATGGATTGAATTTGGGTTTTTTTTTTGGTTTTGGGACTCAAACTCAGGACCTTGCACTTGCCAGGATGTGCACTGAATTGGAAAGACTACTTTTCCCTAAATTGTTGTAATATTTTGCATGAAAAAATTAAGCTTTTACAAATCAATGTGCAGAAACTTGTTTTGGTAGTGTGGCATCTACAATCAGTTTATATGAAATTCTTCCAGAAGTAAAACACAATTTAATCCTTAAATAAAGAGAAAAAAATTGGCAGTTATGACTCATATTTAGTTCCAAACTGATATTTTCAATAAAGCATTTCAATTAATCTAATCTAACACCAGCTGAACAAGCAATGCCTCCTGTAGCTATAGAAGAGACAAATTACAGATTTAATGTACACGTATATATCCATATAGACATGTGTGCAAATACATACAATTTCTCATTTTCTGTCTCTGCTTGTCAATATATTGTGAGCAATGCAAAAGCCTATTCCTTTCCAGCAACCTGAAAAGTGTGGATTACTTATTACATGATTTAGTTTTCGGCTGTGACTGGTGTTGGCTGTAGTGATGCAAATATTAAACAGCTTGGTGATAGACATCTGCTTCAATTATCATTCATACAAGGAATGGTT
>PVLD010023702.1:0-26913 GCA_004027595.1 Dinomys branickii | reverse complement strand
ATTCTGATTACCAAATTCAAGTGTGCAAAATTGGTCAAGAAAAAGGAAAATTTTAAGCACTGACTGTTCCTTCCAATAAACCACAGACATGAGCAATACACCTATTCCAGCTATCCTTATATACACATATAAATTTTGTTTTTCATTAAAATAACAAAATAACAAAAACAAACACATTAACAAAACAGCATAGAGAACAATAAAAATCTTTTGTATTTTTAAAAAGCGTATGAAGTGTATTCTTTTAACCAGACAGTTGAAAGTTTTTTCAAATGCTTTTTTAAACAAGAAATTTTAGTTTTTAAGGATTTTTTTTTACTATAGTCATCCAGATGAAGGTTTTAGTTGATTTCAGTGTTTTTGCTAGCTGATGATTCTGATACCATATGTTGAATAATTATCGCTGCCCTCAGTGATCTATGATGACCCTGGTAATAAAAGCAGTTTTAGATTTGTAAGGGCCTATTTTAAAGCTAACAAATCTGTCTATTCCAACTGTTCTTATTAGTTTCATAATTATTGTATAAATATCTTGAAAGGCTCACTCTTGAGTATGAGCTTTTTTTCATTCTACATATTTATATTTCCTCTTCAATACTGAACAACTTTAGAAAATTTGATTATGTCATTAAGAAGCTGAAAGGCAAATGCTGGGCCATAATCCCTGCAATGCTGTTACATCTTGTCCATCTGTGAACTGCATTTCCATTTATTTGACATTAAGAGTGTATTTAACAATATGAGGGAGGCCATAAATTTAGGAACATAAAAGACTAGGCTACTTTCATTATTTTCACAACTTTGTAATGAGAGTCTGCTCAGCTAAATCCCTCTATTAGACTCTGGCTGCAAAGGCAGACCCAGTCTAGTAGAAAAACAAAATCTAGCTAAAATCAATAATGACAAGTACAATACATTATGCCAAGCCATAAGTATTTTAGAAGATACTTCTAAACATTAAAAAGAAAACAAGCATAGGTTTTGTTCTTGATAATGAGAATTGCAAGATCATGCTAATGTTAGCAAACATGCATTCTTGTAATTTTTCAGTCTATACGGCTTTAGGAATGGGTGGCACAAAGCATGGCACTTCAGAAGCTTATTTTTGTGTGACGGAACAGAGGCAGGAGAGATCACGCCACAGATTTTACACGTCAAACCACAAAGTTTCATCTGCTTTTCGCTTAGTGAAGCTCAGGGGCTCAGATGTTTCGGAAGAGGACTTGCAAAATGAAGTTCCATTTTGAATGACCAGGCCTTGAGATGTGTAACAAAGAGGGACATATCCCATCATGACAGTCAGTGACAGTGGAGGGGAAACACCTGGCAGAAAAGAGTGAGGAGCACAAAGAGGGATGACAACCATCGGGCACAGGGCAAGGGCCAAATCCGCAAGTGCTCAGAGGTTGTAGAAAAGTTAGTTCTCCTAAAGAAAGTGCCAAAGGGTGGTTACTGAGATACAACACCCGTCAAAATCTTTTCAAAACCAGACTTCTAATCTCTAAAATTAACAATTAACCAAAGTGATTTTGTGGGTATCCATTCCAAAACCTTAAACATGAATTCACAGATCAAACCACAATTGTCTCATGCCAGAGGTGAAGTAATGTAACATGTCCAGGCCCTACTGGGCCAAAGCCCTGAGAGAGAGGACAACAGAGTCATGTGAGGATCCTCTTAGCGAAGGGCCTGGGAGCACAGCGTCACATTCCAGTGAGGCACAGCAAGGCCACAGCAACACCATAAGGAAGATCCTCACCAGCGTGCACACTTGCGCGTGCCGTCTATGATCCCAACACAAACATGCCTTGCTAACCAAATATTTGATAGAGAAGTGATAGCTAAAATAAAGTTACATTTTAGGACCTACACATGAACACAAGCAGTTTCTCTTTTGGAATTGGTCTTGAAATCACTCCATTAAAATGTGAAACTCTTACCAAAGGGTGTTATTTTCAAGCATTAAAAAAAAAAAGTATAAAATACACCAGAGGTTCAAGAATATATCCTTGAAATATCCACAAAATAGTTCCTGTACTGTGCGAGCTAAAGCTGTAGCTTGATGGTACAGCATGGGTGGAGCATGCATGAGGCTCTGGGTTTAATTCTCAGGCACCTCCCCCTCTAGTTTCTAAGGGAGCATGTTTATTGTGAGGAAATACTTTAGCAAGGAGTAGACTCTAACTGTATTTCAGATCTTTAACATAGAAGCCATTATCAATTTTTTATACAAGTATCTGTTTTGCCAAGAGATTTTAGTTGGGCTTTTACTTTGATATACTTTAAAACTTCTAGGTCTCTTAAAATTTGGAAGCTTTTATATCTTATAAAATTTAATGAACATATGTTCATCCGTCAGCAAGGCTGAAAATCACCACCCTTTCCCTCTCTTGAAACATTTGCCGAGTACCCAGCTAGTGTTCGTGGTCACATGATGGATTCTGGGAGATGCAGTGAGGACTTCTAGGGTTGGTACTTGGCATCCAGATGGTCACTGAAGGCAGAAGCATACAAATCTAATTATAATACAACCTGGTAAGTTCGGTGGTGGTTGCATATGAATGTGAAGTGTTTGAAGTCCAGAGGATAGATTTCCCATTGAGCTCCAGAGGTGAAAAAGGAGTGAAAAGAGGAGGCGGTTTTCTCGGGATCCCTTCCTGGCACCACTCCCACAAAAAAGAAAGGCTTGGGATTTGCCATGATGTCTAGCTTTGACTGTCAGAGGTCACATGGTCTAGCATTTGAAATGAGGTTGACTATGAAACTCTTCATAAGAAAAAGACAAAGTGATGGAAACCCAGGTACTATGCATTCATTTTCTGCAGTACTCAACTCTGAGAAATAGCCATAATTCTTTCAACTGTTTGTACATAAAACTCAATGTGTCAATGAAACTCAAGTAGTTTAAATAGGTACTAAGGAGACTCTTTAGATAATTTTTTTTTTTTTGTAAATGCCAATAGTAGCATTCTGAAAAGCATAGCAGATTATCTTACAGCCCATAAAATCAGGACAAAACGAACGCCATTCCCGTCACTCTCCAGTAAGCTTAAAAGGTGGGAATCTTTCCAAGACTACTCAATGTCCAAGACATCATTTTCTCTAGGAAATTAAAAACTATCATTAATTCACTTTGATTTTTTCCAAAGATTATAAAACATATAAGGCTAGCTGTAGCTAGCAGCTTTAACTGAAGGGAATTTTTTTTCCTACGGCAGCACATCACGATAAAACCACCCTTCCTCCTCACCATCTATTGCACAGTGGAAAATCTAGACAAAGTGTTTTATTCTTGCTTAACCTTGAAAGATATATGGTGTACTCAATGGAAAAATCTATTACTTAATTAGTTTTAAGAGACTTGACATCAAACAGGAACACCTTTGAAATATAGATGAAGCACTAAAAGAATTGAGTCTAGAATCATAAAGGGAAGTGTTAGATGTCCTCTGAAGGTCATGGTCAATTCCGTTCTTCAAGTTCCTGCATGGTGGCAATGCTGATGAGCCTCTTTCTGCCTTGCTTTTTCTTCCTCTTTTTCATAATTCAAAATTTAACTTGACTCTTCTGCTCCCATGTCACGTATTAGCTATCTCTCATATATAATAAGTTTCTTAAGACAGTCATTGAACCTAGGGCCTCAAGCATGCTAGGCAAGTGCTCTACCACTGAGCTGCTTCCCCAGGTAACAATTTTGACACTTTTTTTTTTTTTGACTGCAGAAAGAGACCTGAGAATAGATAAGGAAATAATTTCCAGGCAGTACTTCCAGCACTTATTAGAAAATATGCAAGTTGTTTTGGAAGCCCTACAAAAGGTATTGATAGATGCCAAGGAGTTTAAAGAAAGCTTCTCAGAAGTCGGATTGGATCTTGACCTTATGGGATATGTAGATGTATCAGGAGGTTAAAGGGAAGACCATCTCCCACCGCAACCTACACAAATCAACACCACAGACGAAGTCAGTAGAGGAGACCCTGTAGGAGCTCTAGGGAGAGGCTTAGTAACTACACCCATCTATGGCTCCTTATACCAATCAATGGGGCAGGAACGGGGGATGGGAACACTTGGTTGGCCGGAGAAGGATGTTACCAATCATTGAGAAGCACCGCACAATACCATAGCAACTATATGCAGGTGGCCATTTCAAATTCAGTGAAAAATAAATACGAACAACGAAGTAGTCCTGGAGTTGCACCAGCCACATTTCAAGTGCTTAACAGCCATGTACAACTCACGGGGTCCACAGTGGGCAGCATGGATGCAAAATGTTTCCAGCGTTACTAAATAAGGGGGCCCATATCCCACCGCTGACAATGAAATGGGCACAAGGGCTGGGGTAGACGTGGATGGGAGTGGAGGTACAGGGCCAAGGAAAGGAAACTATTTAACTGCTGAACCAGGACAACAGCTATGGGCAAGTGGCAAGAGCTGCCTGTTTCAGAAAATTTTGAGAGCAGAATCAGCAATGGCGGACCCCCCCCCCCAGAAGGACAGGAGAAGAAACTGCAGTGTGCTGGGAAAGAGAGAGTTTACTTTTGACCTGTTTAATCTGAGATTCCCCAGTCTTAAGGAGGATGCTTGGGTCAATAGCTCTCAAAAGCAATTTCTAGAATTTTTCTTTTAAAATTGGCTTCCTTTCTCAACTGCCTAAAGCAAACATTTTAACATGATTTTTACACGATTTCTAAGTTTTTAAACTAGGTTAAACAAGAAAGTATGGTAAAGACTCACAGTGGTTTGAGTTTAAGGTTTTTCCTAGTTCATTTCATTACCTTCAAAAAAAAAAAAAAAAAAGCACAAAGGAATTAAGCCAGCTGAGAGTAAGAGGAATGGGTTGCTGAGGGTCCATGAGGCCCGCAGAGAATGAGGGACTCCCTGCAGCCCAGAGGGCAGGACTGTGCTTCCAGCCTTTACTCCACTGGCCACAGAGGCCCCCATCAGCATGCGGGGGTCCTCCTGCTCCCGGACAGAGATTACTGTTGCAGCACAGAAAGCATTTGTGTTCCGCTTCCTCCTCCTTCACATCTCTGCTCTCTTTATCCCATACTCATTATTCTTCACCATTGGCTAAATCTCCCACTTGATGAAGAATACAGATGCCCTCCAATTCCAAAGAGACTGTTACCTTTGCTCATCTCCATTCATTCACAGGGACTCATCCTTACTTAGACACTGTTTTACAAAACGAAGGTCACAGAAGGCGGCACAAGTGATTAATGATAGAAGAGGACGCAGAGTTGAGGAAGAATTTCCTCAGGAGGAAAGTCTACTGGATATGCTTACATATTCATGTAGAAGAGACAGTAAAGACCAGAGGCTGCCCACCCGGGTGAGGGTGGACTGGTGAGGCGTTCTTATAGGAGGCAGGGGTGGAGGGGATGGAAGTGCAAGGGGTTGTTTGCCACTGGGGAGGACCAGCTTCCTATCATTATAGAAGAGAAGGCAAGAACACAGATCACAGAGGAGAAGTCATGTAGCTTGACCCTGTAGGGCTTCAGAGGATTTCTTCATTTAGAACTGTCACTAAATCCACCTGCAGTGGGCTCAGTCCCACTCCCTATTCCCAAGAGCCCACCTAAACTGTGACTTCTGGGAGTGCTTGGGAACAGGTCCTCCAGTCTGGTAGAAGGGCAAGCACAGAAGTGCACTCTGGACTTCCCTCTCTTTCACATGGAATACTTTCAGTCCTTGAAACCAAGAAAGAGTACTGTCTCCCACCATTGTCTGGTTTTTTTGCCCCAAACTCGACACTTGTGTTTCTGTTTAGAGATGCATTTATCTTGTCTTGAATTTGAGCTCTGTCTTTTAAATAAAACTTTCTTTTTTCTCCAGTTTTTAAAATCATCAATGAACCTCAAATTATGAGTTATCTATCTTAAACTGTGCTGCACATGTTCTGAAGAACTGAACACACCACTTTTTCTGGGGACACCAAGTATCCATGTCAATTCAAATACTGACAATGCTCCTGGCCCCTGAGGACCTTCATCTGTAAGATGTTTTTTCCCATTTACTGAAGGTTCAGTCTCAGAGAGAAGATGTCTGATAATTAAATTTAAAAAGAAAAAAAAAACATTGCTCAGTTTAATCTTAATGCAACCATCAAAGAGGAAATACAATGTGAAATCTCTGCCAATATGATTTCCTATACAGGTTGTCCCCACCTTAGGAGTAGGCTGTGTTTTGGAAGTTCACTTGTAAATTGTGTATTTGAAACATGGAACATAATTTCCACAGGAAAACATATTACAAAGTGTAATTAGGTTTCCAGGCCAGCTCACAAAGGCAAATACACAATATACCTGAAATACCACAAATTTGCATGAAATAATGGAAAATAGCATATGGAGTTACAATCTGTTTTCCTTTTACATTAAAATACTTTGGAATCCTTGCAAAGCCCAGTGACTTGCCTCATTTACTGCTGGAGTCTGAGCTATCTGCAGAGCTGGGTGCTCATTTTGGTCTATTTCCATTATGCCACCACCATGTTCTTGGACTTAGAGTGAATGGAACAGTGAGTGGGGAGATTCTGACTGCAGCCCAAGGTGTTGTAAAAGGAAAAGACAGTTAAATGTTCTTGAGCCACGGAATAGAGTTGTGTTTCTACCATCTTTAGAGCCATCATAATTAAGATGCCTCCTTTTTACTGAGACCAAAAGTAGGATGTGGGTCAGAGGCGAAGCTAATGGGTGCTGTGGGAACGAGCTAACTCTACAGCCCTTCACTCAGATGGAGGCCAGAGGGCCGCACAAAGAGGCAGAGAGCTCGCCTCCTGCCTGCAGAACAGAGGGCAGAGCTCCACCTTAGCAGCAGAGCCTCCTCAGCGGCGCAGCCGGCAAGCCCTGGGAGAGAAGGGGAGAACAGTGGCTGGTCCCAAGAGAGGGGGAGGCCTGCTCCTCCATCAGAGGGCAGAGAGGGCAGGCTCAGAGGCCACCCACCGGAGCGGAGGATGCGGCCCCGCTGAGCATCCAGCTGAACCCAGGTTTGCCAGCCACGGCGGGCTGGAGACTTGAAGCTCCTTTCGCTGTGGTTCTGGAGGCCCAGGACTAGGGCATGGCTGCGAGGAAGCACAAGGTAGCCTGGGAGCTGCCAGGAAGAAAGACGTGGAGCCATAAAAGGAGACTCAAAGGGGGTCGCGAAGAGAAACACCATTTCTACCCAGGGGCCTGGAGCGAAATGTAGACGTGTCCATCAGACACTGCCTCTCAATCCTGCATACGGGCCGGCCCGTCCGCCTTGATAAGTGTTTCAAAGCACTCTTTTTAATAAGTCCTGCAGTCTGAGTAATTGAAACTGACAACCATCAAACACTGAAGTTAGCTTCCATTTTAATGTGGTAAGATTATAAAAGAGTGCGCCCCTCATCTTGAAGTGTATTTAGGATGGTCACATTGCATCAAACTTAAACCATTTTTCAGGAGAGGAGACAAGATGTAACCAGGATATATTAGTTAATACGTGTTTGAAATCTACTATAAACATTAATCCACTGTATAAAATTTTACCAGATGTACATTTGTGCCAGGCTCTATGGTATGCTGAGTGAATGTAATAATCCCTAAGAAAGACACAGTTCCTGTTGTCTTGAACAGTGCAGTATATCAGAAATGCAAGGAAAATCTAGAAGTGCTGCATACTGTGAGATGTGCTGGGAAATTGAGTTTGCTATGGTGTCGCTTCCAGGGCTGGGGAAAGTTTCTGTGAGACTTGAGTCGTACGTAGAAAATGGCCAGTGAAGGGCTTGATGTCAGTCAAGTGAAAGAGGGCAGGGAATAGTGTGATGTCTCCAAGGAGCACCTGGGACATCCGGGCCAAGAGGACATTGTTCCCAGGAGAGGAGTGACGTGGGCAGGATCAGGAAGCAGCGCAGTGCGCATCACTCCTGCCTGCTCAGCAGTGAGGGCTCCTGTGGCTGCCCACAGAACCGCAGACCCAGCAGGGCTTCCCCTTCTCAGCCTCTTCCTGGCCCAGGAGAAGTGACTCCAAGAGAAGACCAGTAGGAATGGGACCAAGCCACACTGACTGTGGTTAACTCTTGGCTTTCTTCATCTGGAAGAATGGATGTGAGCATTGGTCCCTCGGGAGTTTTGGGAAAAAACAACTTGTTATGAAGAAAGTGACAAGAGGAGCAAAAGTCCCACTTTTTCTTCTGGACATTACCAAATTAGCACTGGACACCTGGAGTGAGTGCTGTCACCCTTTGGAAAGTAGCTTTCAAATAAAGTATTACGCCAGGATTGCCACAGAGAGGTCAAGGTGGAGCCCCACACAGTGTTGTGGTTTCCCTGTGAGGCAATAATTTTCCAGTCTGAGGAAAAGTATTCTTTCCCTTGCTGTGGAAAATCTATTCTACTGATTGTTAAAAGCAACAGTCACCCGAAGGCAGAAGAACCATTTCGCCATGAAAATCTGTGTCCTCTACCCTGTGAAGAGTTTAAGCAACATAAAACACATTCGTGTTGGCTTTTTAGGGGGGCTTGCTTTGAGTATAGATAAAGGAGAGCACTTGGGAGAACAAGTTTGGGGTTGTCTTGGTTACTTTTCTTTCGTTGCTGTGATGAAATACCCAACACTCAAAATGAAGGAAGGAAAGGTTTATTTAGCTTACAGTTTGTGGAGGTTTCAGTCCATATTTGGCTGCCTTAAAGGCAGAGTGGCATATGGCGGAGGACAAACTGTTCATGGCAGCAGAGCACAGCAAAAACAACCAGCAAAAGGGAGGAATGGCTGCAAGCAGCCTCTTTCCTTCCCTTACATTGTAAACAGCCTATCCCCACCCAGGGGGCCTGTAGCTCTCACACAATGTCCATGCCCTCCTCTTCTACAGGCTCAGGATGTGTACAAAGTAAGCACCCTGGCTTCCTGCTGAATCACTCAGCCAAACCTCTAGACTCCCCAAGTTGACACAATGTATCAACCACAACAGGGGTCAAGGTAAGCAGGCAGGGAAATGGCACAGTAACGAAGCTGAGACCATGCTTGGCACAGGGAGAAGCTGTGGGTGTCCTGTGTGCCTTGCTGAACATTCAAGAATGAATGGCCTTTGCCTTCTGAAGCCTCCCATTAGTATGGGGGAAGACCGGCTGCAGGAGCAGTAGGTACACGGGGTGGGTAAGGTGCAGTTGGCCCTGCTGAGCTCTGTACTTAGGGGCTAGGAGAGCACCCGGCCGAGGAGGGACAGGAAAGACTCGCGATCCACATTCCTGCCTTCCCTGCGCTCCGTAGTTCACTGCAGCCTGACCTCAGCTCCTCTTGTTCACACTTCTCCCGTCTTCAGACCCTTAGTGGAACATAAACAGCTCTGGCTTAGCTTCCTTCACTGTCTGCAATTCCATTCTGGCTTAAATTCACTTCCTAGGAAACCTTTCTTTAACCATCTAAAACGGGCAAATTTCTTCTTCCCACTGCCCATGTCCCCTCTCATGGATCGCCTTTTAAAAAGCCAATTCATTGTCTGTGTGTGTCTTTTGTTGATGAGTTTGTGCCCTGAGGGTTGGCACCATGTCAGCTAGGTTTTCCATTCAGTTGAATTCTCTTTCCCATCATTGCCAGGTGTAGGATAATTATAAGAGGTTGGGAAACTGTCTAAGTCCCAGAGGGCTCAGTGGCATGTGCACCTCAATCTAGGCAGATGAATGAATGAATGAAGGAATGACTAAGTGCATGGGGGGATGAGCAGATGGATGAATGGATGAGGCCGTGATACCAATCATAAGCATCACGTTCAAAGTAAAATGTGATAGGCGATGAAGGTGGAAATGCAGCTGACTGATGGGGTGACTTGAATTTTTGGCAATGTGGGATACTACTGATTAGAAAAGTAGACTCAAGAGGTACCATCCATAGCCTGTATGTGCTGGTCTAGGAAAAGGAAAAAAAAATTCAAGTGCAACGGACTTCTAAATAGTGTTTTTAGTGTCCTGGCTTATTCAATATTCACTACATACACAATGCCACTCAAGAAACATGAGCCATGGGATTGCAAAGGATAGGGGCCGTCAGGCGCCCATGGAGTATCACGGGAGTTACAGGGCTTCAGTGGACAAGATTATCTGCCTTAGTCACTTCCAGATGGAGAACAAGTACATTATCACCAAAATTTATGAGATTCTTGATTCCAATCCCAGATAATCTACTACCTCCTGGTGGGTCCTAAGAATCCATTAAGAGCTCCTTATGCAATCCTGATGGCCAGAGAGGACCTCTGGCCCCGTTCAATTCTTCCCCTAACACATAAGGAAGCAGAGCCCGGAGGACTTGGTGGCACCTGCAGGTCATTACGGGCAGAGATAGACAGGACCTCAATTCCCGGCTGTTGACCTTGAGGCCAGGGCTGATAGCACTGGCTCTGGAGAAGCACTAGAATGAACTAGAAGGTGGAAGAATGTAATTCAAAGGGGACAGTGTAGCTTAATCTATGTTTAATAATACATCTTGGAAGCTCAGATAAAGATGTCCTTCTCAACATGAATCCTAAAGCTTCTGAGTGTGATGGAACCATGGTGCACAGTGCAGCCACTTGGTGTAGTGAATGAGACCACAATATGCTGGGAGTCTGCAGGTGGTAAGGCCTTGTGCTGACGGATGAGCTCCCAGCAGCATTAATCATGAGAATTCTGTAGAGAATGACAAACATCTGTTCTTCCTACCTCCTATGTACAAAAAAAAAAGATGGAGCAGATGTGTTATAGTCTTCATTTGGGTTAGATAGATACATGTTATCTCTTTCCATCAGCAAACATTAGAAAGGGTCATCACAGGAGACGAACCTATTGTCTTTTTCATGGGGTCTGCAGTTGAAATCTGGGAGGCATTAGATTGTTCTTTCCAAATGACAGCATATCCCCCATAAGAGTTCCTATCTCTTTAGAGCCCAGAGAGATCTCTGGCTTTTAAGTGCTTGCTCTATGTAATATTCTAGGCAGTCCCGGCAGAATCTAATGGCCTGCATCATACCCAGAAATATTAGCAGTCACTCACTGCTCTGCACAAGAAGTATGATCAAGATGTCCCTTCTGTCTCTCCAAGAAAAGGATAAAACAGTGCCTCATTGTGCCGAGTGACTGAATTCACCACAAGCGAGTGACTGGACTCTCCTCTTGTGATGCCAACTGAAGTCCCTGAACGAAGGGGGCTTTTCTGACTTAGGGTTCAGCTGTACGCTGTGTGCTCATTTCCGATGCTGCTTTGTCAACTCACCCATCTCATTTAGGACAAATTTCATGCATCCACATTCATATTTTTCCACAGTCCCGAGGATGTTTTCTTAACAGTATAAAACATACAGGGTGTGTTTTGTGTGCACTTTAAAAAAATGTTCTAATCCACCACGCTTTGTTTATACTGCTTCCTTCCTGTGGTCCTTTTTACAAAAGCAGACATTTCCCAGAGGAACACATTTTCCCCATCATGTTAGAATCTACACAGCCTGAACCATACATCACTTAATTCTGTGACACAGGGGAAGGCAGGCCAATGACTCCTAATGCATGGTGCTGACAGGAGGGGCAAGGGACACTGAACTCCAAATGTCACTGAGCAGGATGGATTTGCTGCGAGACTTGTTGGACCATAAATACCACCAGGGCCATTTAGTCCTTAACAGCACATCATCTCTATCAATAACTCCAAGCTGACAGATCCGCTATGAGTCTGGAAATCTTGGAGGGGTGAATAAGGTGATGTAGTCCTTAAAAGTAGGGATAAGAGCTGACTTTTACGAAAACAGGATAGCTCAACGGGGTTACATACTTTTAATATCATTCTCAAAACAAATATTCTGGCTAATTGTATATGATTGTCTATGAAATATGAATGATAATTTTGATGGGTATAAAATATCCCATAAATAAAATAATATTTAATATAATTTACCCATTTTAGTCATCTAAAAAGTTTTTCAGGAAGGCCCAATAAATTAGCAATATTAAGCAGACCAACTGTCATAGTTTTTGTAAATCAGGTTATAAAAAATTTATAGATGATAAAGTGTCAACTAAATTATACTAACATTGTGTCATAAGACACTTTCCCACATATTAAAGTATGGTCATAATGTTCATTTATCATTTCCATATGTTTGCTTATGTGTTAAACAAACATGATTTGGGCATTAAGTGCAAAACGCTATGCTAGAACTTTGAGCGTGTAAATATTACTTAGATACAGACTCCTTCCTTCCTGGCAGCATATTACAGCGTGCACAGGGGATAAAATAGGAATGTTGACCTAAGGGATTTCAATTTTCATTCAGGGCAAAGGAGGATGACCAAAGGGCCTAGATGTGTGCAGTGGTGTGACCCTCCAAGCACTCCCCACAGTAAGCCAAGAGATTACATGAGAAGTGATTGGAGAGGAACATGAAAGTAATCCAGGCAAGAAAGTATTCCAGGCAGGTCCTTTACTTAATAGTCAGCAATGTTTTTTTTTTTTTTTTTCCCGTACCAGGGATTGAACTCAGGACCTTGCACTTGCCAGGCAAGTGCTTATGCCACTGAGCTATACCCCCAGCCCCCAATAGTCAGCAATGGGAAAATGGAGAGAAGAGACACATTAGAGAGATTCCAAGAGCTTAAACTCTACTAGTTTGGAAGTTAATGAAGGGCAGGTTATTCCCAAATTTAAATTAGGATGCTGGAGAGATAGGTCAGTGGCACAGTGCCTTCCTGGTAAGCACAAGGTTCTGAGTTTGATTCCCAGTACCAAAAAAAAAATTCACACTTAAATTAAGCCCTGGACAGACAGACGTTGGTGCCACCCGGAGATGTGGAACACTGGAAGCACACAGATTAAATGATGGGACAACGGTGAGATAAAATCTGGACACTTTATACCCGAGTGTCAGTGGATAAGTCTGGGAGAAATGGCTCCTCTTTAATCTCCTGGGAGCTATTTGAGTGGGAGATTCATGGGTCTAAGGATCAACAGTGTTTAACAGGTACAAAAGACCATGGAGAACATCCACTCCATCCCAGGTAAAGTTTTCTGGAAGAGAAAAACAAAGTTATGGTCAAGATTAAGTCTAGGGCTCCCAACGCTAGGCAAGGACACATCTGACCAGACTAGAAAATAGCCAGATAAGTAGGAGGAAGATCAGCGACCGGCGTCCATGTCCTGGAAACCAAAGGTAAGAAAGAGGACATCTTTGAGAGGAGCTATTCATTCAGAACCCAGTTAGGAAGATTTGGCACCAACCTTCCGGTGCCTTGGCCAAGGAAGTTTCCACAGAGGCCAGAGAGACCTAGCTGGAGGAGTGGCTGCAGAAGATGTGAAGGTTGGAGACGTTATGTGAAGACACTGCCCCCAAGAAGCCCAAAGACTAGCAGACAGCATTAAGGAGAAGCAAGGGCCAAAGGAGAAAAAAATATCAGAGAGACTCAAAAGGTAACTGCTGAGCAGATGAGGGGGCAGGGGAAGATGCCCAGTGGACCACTGGATAGGCCCGAGAGGGGGCATAGAGATACAGAGTACAGAAGAAGTGAGTTTTATTTGGGGAAGGTATTCAGCAAAAAACTCTGAGTTCACTGAGAGAGTGACCATTTCCCCTACTCATTTAAAGAAAATAACTGCTCTATCTCATCCGAGCACCACGCTAGGCACATAATGGATGTAGTGGCCAGATGAACAGGGCCCCTGTCCACGAGGAACCCCTGGTGTCGAGGGTGTAGTGGAGGCAGAGGATGCATACATACACTTGGAAACTAAGATGATCTATGATAATCTTGGCATTGATTTACAGTTTGCAGTGAGTATAAAAAAGATTTATATAGTTTTTGGGCTCTTAGATATGAGAGAGAATATCAAAGTATCTTCTCTAATATAATTGCAAACAGTAATCTCGTAAGTGGTGACCACTATATGGATATGTTAGTTATTAGTCTAGCCAGGAGAATGGAATTAATTAACCTTAGCAGAGAATTGCATTTTGACCTTGGTCTAAACAGGCCAATTTTCTACTCTAGAGAACATGATTAATTATCTGGTTCATTTAAGGAGAGAATCCCAGCAGAACAAAGTATGTGCATGTACACACACACACACACACACACACACACACACACACCAGGAAATTTCCCTTAATTATTAGGATTTTTATGTAATCCTTATACAGTGCATCTTTCCTTTGATAAGACAATGTGTAATAAAATGAGAATGACACTTTAGACCTTTAAATAGTTAAGGAAATATATAAATAAAAAGTCCAGGCTCATTATCAGGAAATCTGAGATCTATTTTCCTATAAAATTCTCTTTATTCTTTCTATGCATCATTGTGTTTTATACTGGTTTCCCTTTTGATAACCTGCAAAACACTTTTGTGCTATTAATAATCTACATGTTTAATGAAGAAAATAGTGACAACCTTACTCTAAAATACTTTGAAGTACTGCCATATGCATGTTACTTTTAGTGTATAAATTCAAATAGCAACCTTAACTATTAAAAAAAAACCTGCTTCAACATGAAAACATACCTAAGTATTAATCAGTTGAAAGGTATGATAATGAAATATCTTCAGATAAAAGCTATGTAGGACAAAATACTATTTTAGGTTTCATTTACTGTGCTACTAGTTATCTATGCTAGTGTTTAAGCATGAGCTTACACAACTTCTAAATGTTCAAAAGAAGGTGTGATCATATTGATGCACAACTAAGAGGATCTCATTCTTTGGCAGTTCCTCTCCTGGGATCCAGGCTTCAGTTGGGCTCAGTACTGTGCTGTTATTTGGTTGATTTACCAAAATACTCTCACAAGCAAATGCTCTTGGAAGGACAGTTACTGTGCCCTCGTTCTGCAATCTCTATTTCTGGTTCTGCATGGCAAGGAAGGGGGATATTTTTTCCCCCTTTCACTAAAACAGATGGGCTCCGTTACCAGCCAGAGGGAAGGGGGTCAGCATTAATTTGGGGCACGCTCCCTGTGCCAAGGGCACTGGCAGAGTTTTAACACTGAAATAATGGCTTGGTGTGTTTGGAAAGTTAGCGCTCACACAGTTCTCTCAGCACAGGTGAAACACCCCCACTTCACAGCGCAGCGACTGCTAATGCAGGTGCCCACCTGCTCTTGCAGAAAACAGGAGAGGAACAGGCTTGGGAAGGGGGATGCAGTTTGGGAACTCACTGGAATGGGGTCAACACTGACACCAGGGAAGGAGAGAAGAAGGGTTAAACCTGCCAAGATTTTACAACGCAAAACATGTCGCATCCTCCTATCACCTGATTTTAAATGTTGCACTCTCTCTGCTTTTCTTCTTGCTTATTTTTTGTGCATGCTCATAACTCAAAGTTCTAAGTAGTGTTCTGAATGCCTATGTATGATGTGCTACAAACACATAAGTGGACACATTCAGGTTGTTTTGCTAGGCACAAATAAACATGTACTAGTTTAATATGACACTGCATCTGCAGACTTCCTTTGTATGAATTGTTGCAGAATTTGATTATTGAGGCAAACATGGAACACAAACAGAATAAATAATCATAAGGGTAGGAAGATTGGGTCAAGATTGATTTTTAAAAGTTGGTAAGTTTTATTTTCAAAGCAGTTTTAGGTAGCAAAATAAAACTGAGCAGGAAGTACAGAGTGTCCAGAACCTCCCTCATCCACCATCAATTCGCCACTGTTATTACCTCATGCGTGTGTAGAGCACATCTGCTGCATCTGTATGGCGATCTGGTGTATTATTATCAACTCAGACTCACAGCTGACATTCAGTTGACTGTGCTCTGGCAAGTGCATACCGTTATGTTTCCCTATCTCGTGTTTCAGTTATTCATCGCTCTTCACCTCCCTTCCATGCACTCCCGGCGTGAATTTTGTAACTGCTTTTGCCTTTTCTTGTAATTCATCTACTCAGGAGTCTGCGGTATTCAGCTTTCTCGGGCTGCCTTCCTTTACTTAGCAATAAGCACGCACAGTTCCTCCATGCCTTTTCGTGGCTTGAATGATCGTTTCTTTTCTGAGCTGAACAATACTTCACTGCATTCATGTTCCACAGTTTGCTCATGCATCCATCCACCCATCCATCCATTCATTTATTCATTAAAGGACGGCTTGATTGACTCCAAGTTTTGGCAACAGTGAATAGGGCTGGTATACACAGTCACGTGCAGGTTACTGTCCAGATACAAGTTTCCCACAGGGTGGGTAAACAGTTGGTAATGTGACTGCTGGGACACCCCACCATTTTTTGCATCAGACTGCCAAACTGTCCTCCTGGTCCAACTGCCTTGGAAAGTGGCCATACCATTTGGCATTCCCACCCACAGTGAATGGGTGGGTTTTTGTCAGGCGCCTTTGCTGACAATTACACTGAGCCCCATTTCTTCCCGTCCTTATCCCTCCAGTTTCCTTATTTGGGGGGGTGGCGATGGGGGGAGCACGGGAAGGTCTGCTGATTAAGCACCCTATTGTTTCGGTGGGGCACTCTCTGTCCTTGTCAGGACCATACTACTGCCTTTCACCAGAGATACCGGCCCCTAAAGGTGGTCTCTGTTGCTGTGACAATGTCTTCTACATACCAACAGGTAATGTACCCAACCCCTCTGCACCTACCCTGTGACACCAAGTGCATCCACTTCCACTTCCACACATGCATTCCAAAAGTTCTCAGCAGCCTAAATCTCTCCAAATGCCAAGCTGCTAACTCTAAACCACTCACTACCTCCCCCTCTTCTCCACTGAGCAACTACGTTCAGTAACTTACAAAATCTCTGGTCCCATCTAGTTTCATCCCAGTACACCCAATCTTATCTTCTTTATTTTCCAGTCTAGATTCCACGAATCATAAATTCCTTAACATTCTTGCTGAGAACTTAGGGTCTTTTGTCCCTCTCATTTCTTCACACTCATCCGGCAAAACACCAACTGTGTGTGAATGCAAAGCATCCGCTTATGTTGCCTCTTTTTGAACAAACACAGCTGGAGAAATCATGAGAGAGTGACATTGTACACTTATACTCAGAAACATAAAATCAATTCTTAGGATTATTTCACAATTTGATTATCTTTTCTATATCCCACCCTCTGTACTTGTCCCACAGTTGTTTCAAAAAGTTTTCATTTTCTTCAGTCTTTGATACATTCCTTATTGTCCCCGTGATCCGGTAGATCTGTGTTCTGCTTCACAGAGCATGGGAAGCCTTTGTACATATGAAAATCCTATTTAGGACCTTTCAGTAAAACTACAAATCTTTTCAGATATACTCCTCTAGTTTTTTTCACCAATGAAGGAGAAATTGCTACTATCTAGGACCAAGACCTTCCCCTATAGCTTGGATCCCATTTCTTAGAAACCTCAAAATAGTAACCAATAGTTCTTTTCGACATATATTCAACAATTCTCTTACAATCAGGTCATTTGCTCATAATAATGAAACATCTTCAATATTTTTCCTTTTTAAAATGTCCTCTTAACTGGTTAGGTTTCTTATCTTCCGTTCTCATCTATAATGAAAACAAATAGCTGATTATACATATGCAGATTTATATATTAAATTAAAATATTCCTTCTTTATTGCTGCCCCATTGACGTCAGGTTTTGTCATGTGACTTTCTTTATTCAAATACACACACACGTGTGCACGCACACACACGTGCACACACACATGCGTGCGTGTACACACACATGTGCACACACACACACACACACATACACACACACTATATCCTTTCCAAGAAGAAACCTTCACAGTAATTCTATGCTGCTCTCCGTTTTCTTTTCCTTCCACTACACAATGCACACTGTCATAGGTGGTAACTGCTACTCTGCCCTAGCCCTTGATGCTATAGAACATTGTCAAAGGTGATGTCAACCCACAGTGGCTGACAGTTTGAACAGTTTGGAATTAACCTTTGTTGTAGTATCTGCTAGAATTCCAAGACTGACACTTTAGACTCCGCAGACCCACAGATGGCTCATCTCCCCCTCTCTCCTCCTTACTTCTCTAGCTGCTGAAATCTGACTGCGGGCTCCTTCTTGTGTTCTACAGTCAGGAGGTCAAGTATTGTTCAGAACTGTATCAGTTGATCTCTCTAGAGGAGCATTACAAATACGTTGTTCACTTGCTCTATTTGAAATAGTCTCTTGTAAGGATTCTCTTCTAATCTTGTAATCTGTGACTACAAACCTTGTAATCTGTGATGTAACAAGGAATTTTCATGTTTTCCTCAAATATCTTGCTGTTTCCTCTTAATCCTTCTTCTTAACCACTTTCTTCAGTTTTAAGTAAATACTGAAGCATTCCTCAAGTTTATTTCCTAAAACTTCATCTCTTTTCATTCTATGTATCCTTCTTTGTTAATTTTATCCAGTCTATGAGTTATTTTCTTCTTTTGCTTAGATGATAGTCAAACTTTTATCCTCAGTCCAAACTTCTCCTAATTTCTGACTCATATATCAAACTGTCTACTATATGCTTTCACTTAACAACCTGAAAGATGTACTCAATATTCCTCAAATACAATGCTTAACTTTTTGCTGTAAACCAGGTTTATTTGAAGATAGGGTCCTAAAAATGGAAAGAAGAGGCAGTGTGTTTTTAGATGATTGACTACAGTCAGACAGCTAAGATCTCAGCAACAATGGAAGTCATAAGTTAATGGAATATATTTAAGAGGCTGCAAGAAAAGACAACCAATTAATTAAGTGTAGTGGCAAACACGTATAATCCCCCAGCAGTCTGGCAGGCTGAGGCAGAAAGATTGCAAATTTGAGCCCAACTTGGGCAATTTAGTTTAGACTTAGAATTTGTCTTAAAAGAATGTTAAAAACAGAGGATTTAGCTCAATGTGAAGGCCCTAGGCTTAATCCCCAGGACTGGAGAGAATAAAATCAATGTAGAATTGTATTTTAAACAAAAATTTATTTCAAGAAAAAACGAGAACGAGTGATTTTTTCTCCATACAAACAAAAACTGAACACTGAGCACTGCTAGCAGTTCCTCTATACAGAAACATCTTAAAGGGCATCAGAAGCAAAAGGAAAATGGCACCAGGTAGAAGCTGAGATGCAAGACAATGTAGGAGGCAGATGTAGGTGAATCTATCCAAGAGTTTACTGAACAAAAGAATAAGTAATGTTTGATGGGTTTCTCACCTCACTGTAATTCCTGCAGAGTTGCTATGGTGTCCAGCCAATATGGCGCTAGAGGTCATGTACTATGGCTGAGTCAGTATGGTGCTGGCCACTAGAGGTCATGCATTAAGCCCCACCCTTTTTCCTCTGAGTCAAATTATGACTTCCTACTTCCCTTTTTTTTTTTTTTCTGTTTCCTTTTCCCACCCTCCTGCCCAACCCTGGTCTGCCATGTCAGGTGATCTGCCTCCTAAACCCTGCCTCCAGCCTGGGCCTATTTAGCCTTTGACCCCAGGACAGGCCCTCAGAAGTTCCATGTTTCTCTTTCCTACTGTGGTATTCTCTATGCCCACAATAAAGGTATTTTATTCTGCTTTACTTCTCTCTGTGCTGGAAAAACCTACCAATGTTTACCATGGAGATGGTAACATGTAGAAGGAAAGTAAGTGTATGTAATTCTTTTATGGAGTGAGTGTAAAAAATGAGAGTGGATTAACACATATTGCAGGTCGGGTTACATTTCTCTTTAAACTCTGCGTGTCACATGGTGTTTAGTGCATTGCTATGCCATTTGCTCTACAAATGTTTCATGAATCTCTCTAACAAAATTATAAAAATGCATTTTCTTACCTCCAGCTGAGTATAAAATATGTCAAAGGAGGAGTAACATTTATAATTCCCTGGAGAGTAGGACTGCCTAGTTTATGGCTCCTCATATTTCCTCAGTTGAAGGTGTTTCCAAGAACTGATTCATGTTTTGAAACTTCATGGTTCAGTAACTTAGCCTATAATTCTGCACCAGGATAGCTGTAGCCTTTTATCTCTGAGGGTGCTTCTGACACCTGGACAAAATTGTTAAGCTCAAAAACACAGTATCAGAGTTTCTATTTTAAAGGAAGTGATCTAGTTGACATGGGAGGACACATGTGCATAGCAAAGTCATAAAATTTTATCCATGTGACTTTAATAAATTTCAAGGTCTTAAAAACAGTTGACATGATGTAGATCACCAGGCTCATAAATACATTACTACATTTTTTAAAATCCACTTTAAATGTTTGTAATCCTGTTAGAAGTGCAAAGTTTCTTGAAGTTATGATAATGACCAACATGATTTAATTGTGTAAAGTGAAATTCATCCACTGACTACAAAGAGGACACAGAGTTTGCTGAGAGCATTCTGGGGCTGATTCTCACATAGCCTGCCATGGGAGAGAGATGGTAGCAAAGGGCTAATCATTCTAACTCCAGTACAAGCTGAACTCTCATAACTTCTCTGTATATTTTGTCAAATGATAGCTTTAATAACTTACATACAACTTGGGACATTTTAGCTACAGAAATGGTCCTGAGCTTAATGTGCTTTGCAAAGTAAAAAGCAGCGAGATAGAGTCTATCATGATCCTGAAGAGCATATTCACGGGCCTTGTTTGGTAATTTAA
This sequence comes from Dinomys branickii, assembly GCA_004027595.1. Lineage (NCBI taxonomy): Eukaryota > Metazoa > Chordata > Mammalia > Rodentia > Dinomyidae > Dinomys > Dinomys branickii. The sequence goes on along the minus strand of PVLD010023702.1, from coordinate 6,388 downwards.
TTGAAACTTATGTAAATTAATTTCAAGATTACCTATCAGAGTCTTTTACTATTTATTGTCAGACACATTACTCTTGAAGTCATGAAGTTTTATAACATGATTTACAAAAACAGAAAGCCTGCTACCAATCAAGCATTTTTTTTTAAAGAATGCTATTTATTCCCCTTTATCTCCATTTTCAGAATCACCTTTTAAAACTTCACTCTGCTCTCGGAGGTCTGAGTGGCTGATCCCTAGAACATACTGTGGAACTAGATTGTTTCTGCTCGTTTGCTGCCTGTGGATTAAATCTTCAGGAGAGCAACATATTATCGGACAGGCTAAGAAAGATATTGGGGTACTTCCTGCACACCTACTGCTTTGGTCATAGTATCAGAAAGCAATTAGGTATTTTAAAGGCTACCTCTTCCACTGGGTGAGCTCCTTTTCAATGTTGCAGTCCTTTCTGGGCTTAGCCCTTTGTCATTTCATTTTTTAAAGGAAAACAACTTATTTCTACCACCACTGTTGTCTGGGTCCCTTCCCATCTTCTGTTCATTTCCTTAGTCCAGTGAACCACTCTGTGAATAAATTCTCCATTTAAAAATCTTTCTTTATTTAAGTCATCTAAGTGTATCCCATCACCTTCCAGGGACATGATACAGAAGATATATGAATCACATCAAATATATCTAATCGAAAAACAGAACATTAATGGGCAAGAAGTAAGGAAAGATGCACAGGATGGTAGGGAACAGGCCCCAAGCACTGGGAATGCATAGCCATGGCTACTTGGTCACTGTTTACTCCCCCAGGTCAAGCCCATTTTGTTAATTACCAATAATAAGTATCGAAACATATTTATTCAATTCATGTAAAATTGAATAGATGAAATATATGTGACTTTATAGTCATTTAGAGCTAGGAGACTAACTCAAAAATTTAGAATAAAGTATTACGAAAATCAAGGATCCTTTTAATCACACTGCACTATTAATTTCGAAAAGAGAAAAAATTGGGTATAAAATATGCAGACTTCTTTCAAAATCCCAGTAATCCAAAAAGAAGTGGACACTGTTAGTCAGAATATGCAATCTTAGTTTATAAAAGAATCAAAGTGATTCCTTTTCATTTTTGATAGATGCTTCAAGGTTTTTAAAAGTGGCTCGACTAAAAATTAAATGTGCCTAAAATATTCTTGCTGACACAGATGAGACACATTTATTAATCAACAGGTCCATCAGTACGTGAAGGAAAGTGAAATTATAAATTATCAATAGTCATTTTTTCTGGCACAAAGCAGCACCTGGAAAGAGTCTGCTGGGTGACCCAAACCCTGTCATTTTATGAATGAAGGAAGGCATGAAGGTTACAGTGAAAGGCGCTGGTAAGAGGAGCTCATTGTAATGAAAATGCCATTCTAAAGGAAGAAGGGCAAATGCCTGGCATTTTTACCAAATTTTAAATTTAGACATGAAAACGAGGGGGACAAAGTTCCAATGGTAAGAAAGGCTAGAGATTTTGCTTCATGGGCCTGTACAGCATAATTTAATTTATAGTCAAAAATAAATGCCTGATGGGAGTACTGTGCTATGCATCAGTAGAAAAGTAAAAAGATTACTTTAAATGTATTATTGAAATTCTTCAAGCACTAAGAACCGCAGATAAATATGAAAATGCCCCCTCCCACCACACTGAGTACAAGTGAGTAGCGAGTGTCCCTTTGAGGTTAAATCTCTAGTCAATGCAGGTCTCAGATTTAGCAAAGGTCCCCAAATGGTTTGCACATACAATGGTATATTTTGCATTAGGTATTAAAGTAATGAGTCACCGCAAGTTATACTGCTGATACATCATTCATGGAAGTTCTAAAGCATTGGAAGCAACATGAAACAGGAACATTGTGGTTACAACATGCGATGCCATCTCCTTGGCCAGATTAGTGCTTGAAGAATTTAAATAATACATTTGAAGTAATCTGCTTACTTTTCTACTGATGCATAATGGAGTACTCCACAGCTTGCTAGCTTAAAATGATAATCATCAGTGGGATAGCTGTGCTTTGGGGTCTTTCGTGAGGTTTTGGTCAGGTGTTAGTTGGAGGTATGTTTCATCTGGAGAACTGACTAGTACTAGAAAACCTCCTTCCAAGGTGGTTCACTCACACAAGGACGTTGGTGATAGCGGGTGGTGGGAGACACTAGCTTCTGTCCACATGGGATTTTCATCAGGAAGGCAAGAGTCCTCATGGCCCGAAAGTTAGCTTCACCTGGAGCGCACGATCAAGAGCAAAGTGAAAGCCACAACACCTTTAATAAGCTAGCTTCAGAAGCCACAGGCCATCATTTCTGCAATAGCCCTGCACACACGTCAGCTCTGATGCACTCTGACTGGAAGCTACAAATGTGGGACTACAGTGGGCAAGGAGTATAGGGATTGCCTTGGAGCTCAGTAATTAATCATGAGAGCCATAACTGCTCATGAAGTCATGCTTAATTATTTTTTCAATTCTGAAATAATTTTAGATTTACAGAAGTTTGAAAAATGAGTTCAGATGATCTCCTCTACCTTCCGTCCATCAACCTTGCTTTACTACGAACCTTACATAATCATCCCACAATTATCAAATGCTAAGAAACGTCGGTACAGCACTGTCTCAGTTACTTTTCTCCCGTTGCTGGGGCAAAATACCTGATGTCCAGAGTAAAGGAAGGAAAGGTTTGTTGAACTTACAGTCTGTAGAAGTTTCAGTCAGCTGGCTGCAAAGCAGAGTAGCACATGGCAGAGGGCAACAGCTCATGGTGGCAGCAAAAGAAGACAGGAAAAGCAACAGGAGCACAAGTGCAGGAGCGGCAGCCAGCAGCCTCTTTCCAGCCCCTACGCTGTATGGAACTGTCCGCCCCAGGGCGGGTGCAGCCCTCACACCCGTATGCCAGCATTAGACCACGGATCAGTCGCAAACTCTAGAAGTCCACTCTGTGACTGCAGGAGGCTTTGGGGGGATGTACAGACACGAACCGTAACAAGTGATCGGGCCTAAACTCTAGGTTTTACTTGGGCTTCTGCAATGCTTCCACCACTGTGCTATTCCCAAGCAAAATCTATGTAAGAAAAACACATCAAATTTTGTTGTGTTGTCTCCTTTATCTCTTCCAACCAGTGGAAGCTTCTTAGCTTGGTTCTCATCCTCCATGAGCTTGAAAAATTTGAAGAGGAATGTTAAGAGATTTTACTGAAGAATGTCCTTCAGTTTGGGATTGGGTGATCTTTTTCTCACAAGAGTTACGGGCTTGGGGAAAAAGTACCCACGTGATGATCACGCTGTACCACAAGTATGTAGTATAATCATGACTGATCGCTGCTGTTTAACCTTAACCCGTTTAAGATGCTCACCTTCAGGTCTCTCCTGGGTGAACTGTGTTTCTCTTCCCATTCTCTATTTGCTGGAAACAAGTAATTATGCAACCGACCCTCAAAGAGAAAGGAATTACAGAAATCTGCACCTACCTGAGGAAGCATTTTCAAAGAATTTGGGTACAAATGTTAAAACTCCATAGACATGTTAGTTTTAGATTGCAGATGCTTTTTTGTGATGAAGATAGCAGAATGCACAGAAACCAAAGCAATGCCGAAAGTATTTCACTTCATGTTGATTACATGTAGCCCAGCAATGTTCCCTGACTCTTACATTTCTTTTAAAATAAATAAAAAACATAATGCAGACTAATTGCGTTTTCCTCCTATCCTACCTGTACTGAATGAGTTCTGTAAAACAAATCTCTTCAGAAGCATGATTGCAATACTTAAATGTCTTCATTTTCACTCCTGATGCAACGGGAGCAAAATTCCAACTCTAAAAATTGCCTTTGGCGCACAAGGCATGTGAAGCTTCCAGCTTTGCCTTGAATTTTTCGGTTTTTTGGTGGGAAGGTCAAACAGATGTGAACCATAATAGTCCCTAATGAATACTAACAGTGGCCCAAAGAACATCCTTAACAAAGTTCTGGAGAGCTTCCCAGATAGCAGATTTTTAAGATAGGAAATTATATTAGTAGTACGAAAATTCAATTTTTAATTAGCCATGACGCTTATATATACTTTGGAGCTGATGAAGTGCTCTTCAGAGTAACAATTCTTAATAAGCTATGGGTAAATTTAATTTCTCTTTCCATTTGACAGTAACTAGGAAAAACTTGCTTCAGTGCAATGACCACACAGCATGGTTCAAGTGCACACTTTCGTTCCCTTCTCAGCCAGTTTACTTTCAAAACCATCCACTCTCATCTCCCTCTGAGAGCAAGGCTTTTCTCTGAGGGATTCTTTAGGGTCTTAATTCTGGCAGAATGTGTCAAGTGAAAAGTATTTTATATAACAGGATTCTTTTGTTATCTATACGCACAGCGCTTCTTTCAATCATATTTTAGAAAATATAGACGCTTTCAGAAAAGGAACAGGTGAACAAATTCAGCGCTGCTGGATTAAGTAGCCAGTGGTATAAGAGGGAGGGACTGTCTCAACATCGGTTCCCAGTGCACTCCTTTCCACTTGTCCCGATTTGGTGAGACATGGACAAGCCCTGTCTCCTTGTTACTTATTCTTACAAACTAAATCTGCAAAGAATTTAAATAGTATACACAGCTCAAAGATGTGACAGAAAAGCAGGTACACATGGGCCCTAAAACTCATCTTAAGTATCTTTCTCTTCCCTCCCTTTTTCCCTCCTTCTTTCCTTCCCTGCTATACGAGATGAAAAAGAAATTTCCAAAGTCAGTTTTACCTCCCTTGCAAACAATTTTCTACCTTGGGCCCAGCTCAGTGTGGTTCTCTTTCTGAGCTCACACAGAGCGTTTCTGTCTCTCCTCTAACGGTCTCCTCCACCAATCCAGTCTTCCAGCCCACTGGAGCCACATAATCTTCCATCGAGGAGTGATGAAGCGTTCCTTGAAATCAGAAAGCATGGCACATCCATGTGGTGCCATCATAGTGCCCGCTACACAGTGGGCTCCCATTAGATACTTATTCAATTAAATTTTAGAAATATCTTTTCTTTCAAAAATGAGAAGTTGAATACAGTCAGTGTGGAAAACCGTGGAAGCAAAAATACGGAAAAACCAAAAGGGAAAGGAAAGTCGGGGGGGGGGGAAGAGAGGGGAGGGGAGTGGATGGGAGGGGAGCGGGGAGGGGAGGGAAGGGAAGGGAAGGGAAAAGGTCTATGAGGTGGGTGCTATGGTTTTTTTCTCCATTTGGACCTGTGAGATTTAGGGCTTGGAGAAGTTGAATTCTCAGAGACAGAACCCCAGCACCAGCTTATCCCCTGCCATAGGTCAGGGTGGTGCTGAGCATAGAGAAGAATGGCCAGAAGGCGAAAATCATACATGTGTGATGGGCAGTAAGGAGCGATGGCCCACTTTCATGCGCATTTACTCACTCACTTAGCCTATCACTTCACATTCCCGTCGAATTATTAGGAACCTTACTTGTTACCATCCCCCAGCTACCTGTAAGCACAAGCAGAAGGGAAAGCTTGGTTGCATTTAAAGTTGGGATCGAGGCGTGCCCAAGCCACGGCGTGTGCAGTAAGGGACACGAGAGTGTTGCTACAATTATCAATAAAATGCCTGACTGGTGAGGGAGGCAACGGAATTATCCAGGAGAGAGTGAGAGTCCTGACAAGTAAGGAGAAATCCAGTGATTAGGGGCTTTGATTAAGTTTAAAAAAGAAGTGGAGTAATGTGAATAAAAGAGATGGCCAAGGTAAGAATATCTTACCTGGATGGTCAGCTAAAATTATCACATGGGATCGTCTAGGTGATGGCACGGTTCAAGGTGCGGCAACGGGGGGGCATTGCTGACATCCGCCGGAAGTGACCAGAGCCCTGTCATCTGTGACAGTTACCCACGGAGAGACAGAGCAAGAAACAGGATATGGAAGCCTGGTGCATTTCGCCCCCTGAATGCGAGAGAGCTGACCAGAAGCCAGGGACGGGTTTCCTGACAGTAACATGAGATTAGTCACACAAGTCACATGCAAATGATTCAGGTTTGTTTTTAAAAAAGAAGTTATTCTCATATGGAGCTATGATCCATGACATTACCGGAACCTTTTATAAACCTGCTGGTATTTTACTGCTAAAACCTTTTCATAATGATGCACTAAATGAAGAATTGCGTTTACTTGTTCATGTTGGTGTTAAGTAACACTTTCGTGCACTCAGCTGAAAATACAACCCTTTTCTGGTATTTTTTAGAAATGAAGGGCAAGTCCAAATTATGTCTATCAGCATAGTTTCAAGTTGTATAAATTGGATTATTTTTTTCTGGCTTCGTTACAAAATATTACAAAACTTTGGACTTTCCTTTTACACTTTTTTTTTTTTTTTTTAATTTTAGAAACATAAAAGTACAAAAA
>PVLD010023701.1:0-26913 GCA_004027595.1 Dinomys branickii | reverse complement strand
AAAGACCCATGTGCAGTTGAGAAAAATGTGTATTCTGATGTTATGGGGTGGAACACTCTGTATACATCTACTAAGTCCATTTGTTAACACTTTTGGTTGAGGTCTGTTATTTCTTTGCTGAGTTTCTGACGTGTTGACCTGTCTCTTTGCGTCAGAGGGGTGTTTAGGTCCCCCATTAAAATAGTGTTATTAGTTGATTTTTCATGTTCGTTAATAATTGACTTGCAATGTTTGGTGCTCCATTGTTTGGTGCATAAATGTTTAGGATTGTTATCTCTTCCTCTTGCAGCTTTCCCCTAACTAGTATGTAATGGCCTTCTTTATCGCTTTTGATTGTTTTTGGTTTGAAGTTTACATTGTCTGCAACCATAATAGCTACCCTGCTTTTTTCTGGGGACCTGTTGCATGGAGAATTGTTTTCCATCCTTTAGCTTTCAGCCTGTGGATTTCCTTTTAAGTAAAATGTGTTTTTTGTATATAGCATATCGTTGGATTGTGTTCCTTAATCCACTCTGCCAATCATTTCCTTTGGACTGGTGAATGAAGGCCATTTACATTAATGGTTATATGTTGGCTTATTCTAGTCATGTTATTTACTTGTTGTTTTCCTAGTTTTGCTATCTGTTTACTTGTTCTGTTTGAGGGTTTCTTTGTATTGTTGTTCTTGAGATTGTGGTCAGTTTTTTCTCTTTCTGGAATATCTTTTAGTGCTTCTTGCAATGCTTGTTTGGTACTCAGGAAGTTCTTCCGTTGTTCTTCGTCGTGGAAATGTTTTTTTTTCTCCATTGAATTTGAAGGATAGTTTTGCAGAATATGTCAGTCTGGGTTGGAAGCTATTTTGTCTCAGAATCTGTAATACCTCACTCCAAGCTCTTAATTCCATGGTTTCCGTTGAGAAGTTTTTTTGTGATTCTGATGGGCTTTCCTTTATAGGTGATCTGTTTCTTTTCTCTAGCAGCTTTTGATATTTTTTCTTTTGTTGGATGTCTGTGATATTGACTACTATATGTCTGTGTGTGATTTTCTTTGGTTATGGCTTGCTGGGGTTCTATATGCCTCGATTAACTGTACTTCAGTGTCTTTTACCTTGTTTGGGAAATTTTCTGCTATTATTTCAGCAAATATTCTTTCTATATCATTTGTGTTGTCTCCTGCTGTTTCACTGACTCCTATTACTCGAATATTATTTCTTTTTGCCTCATCTTGCAGCACTTGGATTGAGTTTTCTTGGGTCTTTGATGATTTTATGAGATCCTTCCTTTCACACTCATAAGCTGCCATGCTGTCTTCAAGGTCTGAAATTCTATATTCGGTTTCATTTAAGCGGATTTGCAAGCATTCAGTGGAAGTTTTCATTTCCTGGCAATCTCTTTGGACCTGTTTCGTTCGTGGTAATTCATTCCTAAATTCCTCTTGTAACGTTTCCATTTGTTTCCTACTTTCCTCTATTCTTTTATTTATTTCTTCTCTATGTGTACAGAACATTTCTTCCATTATAGTTTTCAGTTCATTTTTTGTCTGAGAGATATTTCAGGTATGTGGGTTATTTCTGCTTTAAGCTCTTCTATGGCCTGATGGAGTTGTTTCTTTATTTCGGATGCAATCTTTCCAGAACTTGCAGGTATGTGCCTTCCTAGTTCCCCTGTGTCCTCGCATCCAGGACTTGTTCTGGGTGGGGTTGAGTTCTGAGACTGCATTTTGTTCTTCTGTCTTCCCATTTTTGGATATCAGATTCAAACTATTGAGCTATAAATTCCCCAGGCAGCTCACCAGGGAAAGGTCTGTTGCAAAGGCTGCTCCATTGACTCCTTCTCTTCGAGAGAATGTCCCTGAAGCTTTTTGCTGAGATTTGCGCTCAATAGGCTGCTCATATGCTGTTTTGTGGGCCGAGCTACTCCCTACCCATAGACCTGGCTGGGGCGCATAGACAGCTCGCTGCCCTGGGGACAGTACAGGAAGGGGTCCGGTCAGGTGTTCCTCCCTGTGTGGAGCTCCTCCCCCATTCAAAAATCCAGTCGGGGCGCCCACCCAGCTCTCCAGTCCCAGGGTCCGTGCAGTCAGTAGGGCTGCTTGGATGTCCCTCGCTGGGCAAAGCTTCTCCCCGACTCAGAATTCCGGCTGGGGTGCTTAAACAACTCACCCATCCCTGGGATCATGCAGGCAGGAGTGCTCCTCAGGTGCATCTCCCTGGGTTGAGCTTCTCCCCGACTCAGAGATCTGGCTGCAGCACAGAATCGGCTCACCCATTCTGGAATCCGTGCAGGCAGCAGAGCTCCAAAGTGCCAATATCCCTGCCCCACCTGAGATCCTCCGCTCCCTGGCCCTTGTCTGCCTCCTTGGCACTGTCATAGGAGGTGCAGACTGCAGCCGCCACAGTGCCCTTGCTCAGGCCGAGGAGAGCACCTGCTGTGGGGCTGGGTCCTGAGTGGGAACCCGGTCTGCACCCCGGATTAGTGCAGTCTGCCCCAGGAGTGCAGGCTCCGAGTCCACCCCCCTCCACAGCCGCCAAAAAGCCAATTTCTGGCTGCAGCCACTGGCGAGCCGCGCAGAGTCGGGAGATGGGAAGGACCATCCCGCCGTGGCACCCTGGCGTTGCGCGGATTTGGCTGAGCTGCTGCCAGTGCTCCGTGCCGAGTGCCTCAGACGCCCAGCTCTCTGGGCCTGCCCGCTCCTCACAGCAGCAAATTGAGCCCCCCCGCTGAGGCTCAGGCAGCACAGAGCAACTCGCTCAGTTGGAATTTCGCAGCCCTGGACCCGGCACCCACACACACCAAGCCTGTCTTGAGCTAGAGATCTCTCTTTGGGAGGATTCCTCTTTGCTGCTCACCTGGTCGCCATCTTCCCCAAAGTCCAGCTGTTTATTTTGATATGATTTCATTTGTAAGTTCTCAATGTTATCTATTGTGCAATTGTGGTTCCATTAAGAAAGCCCTTGAATACTTCTGTGTCTTCAAGAGTTATACCTTTTTCATCTTCCAGCACATTAAGTGTTTCTATTTTAATATTTAGGCCTTTAATTCAGTTTTATTTTAATTTTGTACATAGTAAAGAATATTTGTCTAAAGTCAGACTTCTGTATATAGAGAACCAATTTTTCCTGCACTATTTATTAAAGAAGCTATCTCTCCCCAATCTATGTTTTTGACACCTTTATTAAAGATCAGATGGTAGACTGTGCCATGGATTGTTGCTTCATGCTCTATTCTATTCCTTTTTTCCACATATCTTTTTTGTGCCAGTACCACTTGTTTTTCTGTGTAGCTTTGTAATATAACTTTGGGTCCAGAATTGTGACGCTTCCTGCTTTGCTTTTCTTGCCCTGTTGTTTTGGCTATTTTGGGTGTCTTCTATTTCCATATGAATTTTAGAATTGTTTTTTTCTAGTTATATGAGCAATGATATTGGTATTTTTATTGAGATTCCATTGTATCTGAATGTCTAGTTTGGAGATATGGCCAATTTGATGATATTGGTTCTGCCTCTTCTGGAGCATGGGATATCTTTCCATTCTCTGATGTCCTCTTGATTTCCTTTTTCAGAGTACTGCAGGGTTTTTTTGCTGTAGAAGTCTTTCACACCCTTGGTTAGTTTAATTCCTAATTAATTAATTGTTCTTGATTCTATTGTGAATAGTATTATTTTCCTAATTTCTCTCTTGATAAGTTCATTATTGTTGTACAGGAGTGCTATTTATTGAGTTTAGCTTGAATTTTCTTAATGATGAATGGTATTTGTGTATCATTGGTCATTAATATTTTTAGTTTTGTGAGGGTTCAACACAGCTTTTTATCTTGTTTGGCTTTATTTTTGTTGTTTATTGTATAATTATTTTTATTTTTAAATACACAAAAATGCATATAGATTGGGTATGGAAGGTATATCTCTATTTAATCTCCCCAGTTACTCTCTGTGTGCTAGTGATATTCTAATTCCTTACCATATATAGTTTCCATGATATCATGTTATCAAATATTTTGAATACGTTTGCCTATATACTGTGGATGTTTCAGAGAAAATGTAAACACAATTTAAATAGAAGAGTGGTGTCTTGGGAAAAAAAAGGTATAGAGGCATAGCCACTCTTATTAAGGATTCAAAGATACCAATGCCCTAACCTTTGAAGTATGACAATCCTAAATGGGAAAGAATAATAGGGTAAAACCTAACAGCTATGATGGCCACAATCTACCAGACAGTTGCAGCACTAGAATGGTGCATAATTTGCTGATTCTGTGCATAATATATAATTGATGCCAATATTTATTTCATATAAAAAAATTCTGAATATGAGGAATTTTTGGAGAAAATTGACCTTTTATATAGACATTTAATGTAAATTTTATTAAAATTTTAGTGACTGGGAACTGAAACAGGTGTTATATGTGTATCCATGAGTAAATAGCTCCAGGACGGAAGGTGTATGCCCCTACATTCATTGACAAATCACTGAAGGCGAGAAGGCTAGAAAATGTAAATTAGTCATATTCCAGTATTACCCATACTTCTTGGGTTTTGGTGTTATTAGTGTATTTTAGCAAAGGCAAACAACTTCAGAACTAATAATAACCCCCAAAATTTCATGCATGTGGAGTGCCAGTGGATGAGAATTTGCTCGAGTTTTGTTACTTCCTTTGAAAGAATAGAAATCACTGTTTTTTAACTTGTAATTTCTCTTTCCAATTGCTACTCATTTAATAAGGTGAACTAGTAACAAGCTGTGTGTTTTGGATTTTGGCTGTTCCTTCTCTTTTACAAGGTCTTATCTAAGTAGAATCACTGCAGTGCATTGGTATTAAAAAGCCACCCATCTGAGAAAACACACACTGTTCTTGAATGTGCTGACAGTTAGTACAGACATAGCCAAAGTACCCATCAAGCTTCAGACAAAAAACACAAGGAGAAATGACACTGGTGTTCACATTCATTCAATATAGTGAGAAGTACTTCTTTTGACCCTGATCGTGAATGACAAACCTGCAGCACTGCAGGTCTTTTTTGTTCCAAAACTATGTGGCAAGTGTTTCTTACAAATAAATAGGCCTTAACTTACTGAAATGGCTTTGTATTGTGTAAAGACCATTAAACCCATTTGAGTGTATAAAATAGGAGTGGGACAGCCTTCAGTAGGGATCCTCTTAAGAGAACCTCCTATTTGAACTCAAGAGCTGCAAAAATGCATACAATAGATTGAAGTGAAGCTTACATACACCTATACACGACAGTGTGAATTCACAAATGCACATAAAAATACAAAGCAAATTAAATAGAGAGAGAAGTCAAATAGTTGAGTGCGGTAAGTTGTAAAAAGTTTCATTGAAGTGGTGAGTTTATTGCCAGGTTAGGTGAAATGTAAAAAATATGCATAGAAAATGTTATTTTAATTTTGAGATGAATCTCACCAGAATAATTCTTCTATGATCTAACATGGTCAACAACTTAACATATTTGGAGGCCTCAGTATGTGCATTCCCCCCATTGATTTGCTCACTAAGGTTAAGTGAAGTAATGTTTCCACACATTTACCTTAAAAACTTAGACATTAAAATAATTGTCAAATTAGTAAATCATTGCATAAGCCCTGTGTTGTTTGAAACCAAGATACAATTACTTCCTTCACAGATATTGTTATAAGTGTTGAAAGTAAACTACTGCGTGATCTTTGCAATAAGTTTGTTATAGAACAGAGCTAGGCAAAAATTAAAATAAAGTAAATTGAAGTCCTTTCTAATCTGTCAAAGAATTTTAGGGGATTACAGACTATTGAAAATTCATTAGGCATTATAGTCCATCCTCTCCATTTACAAGTTTTGCAACCTGGACCCAGAGAAGAAATAACTGGAATAAGGTGGTACAACTTTTGTTGTGGAAACAGAGCTAGAACTTATGGTGCTCAATATCCAGTTCACATTTCAATCTATCATAGAACCTCTCATTATATATGTATCTGAACTGCAGGAGAGGAAGTAGAGGAAGGCTCTTGTACTGTTCTCGAGTAGAAGAAGGGAATACTGATTTTTGGATTATATAACTTTAATACTGGGAAATGAAACTTTATTTAATTGCACTTAAATATGCAAAACCTTTGAGTTAGATCATGAGGAATCCAAAATAAGATGCTGTCCTTATGTCAGTATGTCATTTTAGGTGCATTAATTGATTTTGTGGGGAAGTAATGGGCATTTTTAAATCTTTGTAAGTTCATGATAATTTCCTACTGTACGAAGAAAACATCTGGCTTTCTGAATTTTATACTCAGTTCTTTCCAAAACAAAAGTATTCTAAGAACTGGGGTTGGTGTTATGGTTTGATAATCTATAACGGCCCCACGGAAAGGGAGAAGCCTTTGTGGGTCATTTACCTCCTGCAGGATTGCAGGCAGTCTCTGCCACTTCCCCAGGCCTACCACCAAGGGCTTCAGTTATTTCCATCAGTACCTGCTTAAGGGAGTGAGGATTAAATGGCACAGTACACGGAAAGCACATGACGTAGTCATCAGCTGTGGGTACCTAGGTGTACGAGATGCCTGTGGATACATTTATTTCCTTTATCTCACAGAGTTACACATTGAGCTGTGCAATTTTGTGTATGCCTCTTTAAACCTAGACAGTTGTTCATTTGGCAAATTTTTCTGATTCACACTAAGGTGGTGTTTTGCCTTATAATGGGTGAGCTGTATGCAGATTTGATGTGGGCAGAAGTCATATTTTCTAACTAGCTAAGGTGGGAATGGAGTTAAACATTAGTGACAATCCTGCACTTGCTCTAATATTAAGTGTGAAATGGTAAAATCTCGCTTGCACTCCTGAGTCAACTGTCAGAACTGTGGATTAAGGAAGAGACATGCACCACTGCCTTTTGCTTACACATCCTGCCAGTCTCTTGCAAATGTGTATGAACCGGCTGGAATCCAACAGACGCGTATGAGCACTGACCAGCAGAGTGCAGCTAGTCCCACTGCAAGAACACCCAGCAGCCCCCATTGCTCCCCAAGGGCACAGGACACAGTGCTTTTATGGAGGGTTTGGCCTTCAGCTGGCTGCTGAACCCTAGAGAATACAAAATCTGTACTGGTGATGTCAAGACAAGCTTCTTCTTCTGAGTTTCAAGATGCCCATCTCTTACTGTGTTACAGCAGAGGCTAGGACTCGTTTTCCTTAAGGAGAAAGGCCTTTATTCCTAAGAGAGTCCTTCCCCACAATGCCCTTCAGGGAGGTGTTTCCTCTTTTAGACAGAAAAGAATTACATCTACCAGGCTGCCCAGCTGGTCCACAGCAGAGCTTTGACTTGAGCTCCAAGATCGACGTGCTTTCTACCGGACTAGAATCATATTGCACTGTGTGGAACCGCATCTTACCCCCAACCTCAGGATTTGTGAGATAGATTCATGGAATGTCAGCCCTAGAAGTATTTTTTGGTGAACAGTCCTCTTGCATGTCATTCCCCGTGGTAAAATATTGAGAATTGCATAGTATTTCTACTTAAGAGCTAAATATAGTCCATAGTCACTGTTTACAGTAAAAAAAAATAAAGTATTCTAATAATAAATAACCTTTAAAAACTATCCTACATGGGATTATTATGAAATCAAAACTATTCAAATAAATTAAGGATAAGTATAAAGAAATTAGACCAGCAAGGAAACACCTCCAATAAATATTATGGAAGAAATTTGGATAATATGCTTCCCTTGTGCAGTTTGTTGGTCTTTGTTTAAACTCCACAATCTAACACAAATTTTCTTTAGAGTTCCTCTCAGTCTTTGTTGGTTATAGTCTTTTCAAAGGCATGGGTCCTTACAGGAGAAAATGCTATGGCTCTAGGTTATGGTGTGTGTGTGTGTGTGCACTACAGATCTGAAAGTTAATAAAAGACAGGGGCTAGGCTTTAGGCAGACTTTTTTTACCCACACTGATATCAAAAAATACTAAACTTTATGTGAGTATCAAATATTTATTTCCCCATTAACACCTTGGTTATAATCCTTAAACACAGATATACCATCGCTCCAAGTTATTATTGCTATTAATATCTTTACAATCATATGCAAAGTGTAACTTCATGAGGAACATATATGAATGAAGATGAAAATATTTGAAAATATGTCACAGAAGGATAAATAGCTTCCAGATGACTCCTCCTTATTAAATATCAAATATTAATATGAAAGAAAAATATCATTATTATGATATACCCAAATTCCAAAAATAAGTATCAATTCCATTTACATCAATTCTTACTCTAGCAAAAATGTTCTCCACCTTTGGTCACCATCTGCCTCATGCATAAAGTGAATATCTGTAACTATGTACTCTGCAAAAGCACCGAACTAGTTGCTGCAGACACAATGAGCAATGACCACACACTTGCTGTTCTGTGAAGCTTACCTTGTGCTAACAAGGGAATAGAAGCAAATATAGAGACACGCACATGCACCACTCACTATATATTCATTTGTATAAATACTATATGTACATGTGTATATACATACATATGAGGGTGGATATGTACATGTATATGTTTGCATGTATATATTTGCCAATAAAAACTTTAATAGAGCCTTGAGTGAAGGTTGTTCATAATGGCAATGCCTAACATGCCTTGACTGCCACACGCCCTACATTTGCTCAGTGCGTGACGCTCATTATCTTCTTTACTCAATCTTCCTAATTCTCTGAATGATGTGGTAATCATTGAAGAAATTGATGTTCAGAGAAGCAAAGTAATTGGTTTAAAGTTTCACAGCAAGAAACAGAGTTAGAATTCTAATCTGGATCTTTGAAGAGTAAAGTCGAATTTTTCCAACATGGTACTATGATTTGTTTAAATAATTTTTCTCCTCACTGAAGATAGAAATTAGATAACTATTTCCCTTTCAGGGTAAACTATGTGTTTGGGAATTGAGTTCCTCTACATGTTTTAAAAAATACTATATGGTAGGTCAGTTTTCCTGGAGTCTGGGAAGGTTGTGATGCCCTGTAAGTCAATCCTTCTAACACTTCACATGGGCGGATGGTAGTAGACATGTGTTACAGGGAAATTCAGACTTCTGGGATTTAATGCAAGGAAAAGGAAACACAAGTTTACTGGTGAGGTTCTGGAACCCAGGAACCCTGTAAGCCTAACTTTGTAACTCCACCTTGCTTAGATGGAGTTTCTACACATCCTTTACATCTTTGAAGAGATATTAAAG
The DNA here is from genome assembly GCA_004027595.1 of Dinomys branickii. NCBI lineage: Eukaryota > Metazoa > Chordata > Mammalia > Rodentia > Dinomyidae > Dinomys > Dinomys branickii. The sequence goes on along the minus strand of PVLD010023701.1, from coordinate 17,723 downwards.
TGACAAGCACCAAGAATAGCCAGATTTTTCTCTACCAATCTTCTGCTTGTCAATCACATAGGCACTTAGCTTTCTGCCCCAGATGTTATCCTTTTAAGAAACAGCTTGTTCTTTGGCCACATTTTCCTCTCATCCGCTTCTGAGTGTGTCCAGGGAAGTGAGGTAAAACTCAATCATTTCTGCACATTGACGATGTGACAGGTGCATTATACAGAGGCGTTTCTTTCTTTCTCACTCTGTGGAACTCCTGCATGAGTTACACTTCTGAAAATAGGATTCGAAGAATCTTAGGGCAGGCCAAATACTCAGCCATTCTCATGCTGGTGATACCATAAAGTAAAGCAGGGGTTCCATATTTGGCCTGTTACTCACATTTATTCCCTGATGTCTGTTCTGTTGTACTTTTTTGATTGTCTCATTTTAATTAATTGACATTGCTGCTAACCTCAACACAGGTATCTGTTAGAAATTAGGTAAATATTCTGATCAAAAAAATGAGGAAGGATTAATATCACATATTTTAGGAATAAGGAAGAGTATTTATTATCTGCCATGTGTTTTATAAAAGAAACAAAAGCTGACATATGTCAAACAAAATGAAAAGCTAGGGAAGAGAAAGGTTTCTATAGCTGGCAGTGAAATAATAAGACTGCTTCCTAAAGCAGGAAACCTACACCCTGAAAACATGGAGGAAAATATTATAGTTTCACACGCTGTACTTCAAAAGACAGAAAGAAGACAATTTCTGTTTGCACACAACTAGAAGCAGGAGAAGGTATTTTTCCCAGAACAATTCTCATTGCAAATACTATCTACTACAGATGAGGTTTATATAGAAACTTCTATATGGAATAGACAAGGAATCTGGGGATCACAGAGAGTATAAGGTATGCAGTTTTCATCTGGCCAAACTCAACTACAACAAAATAAGGCAATTAACCATCAAAATGTGAAGGCATTTGTACAGAACTCCACAGCCTAAAGTCTGGCCAAAAATCCTTAAACTGATCTTTAGGTTTAGTATGTTTTCACTATCTCTTACAAAGTTTTGGGTTCTCCAGTGAAAAGTATGAAAAGGGGAATGTAATGAATTTTCTCTTTGATATTTGCATGTCTGGTTTCTGTTACTCCTAAAACAAATGATCCAGCTGATGTTCAACATATTGCAAAGATGACAAAGCAGAGGTCATGAAAGAATCAATCACTTCATGTGGTTCATTTAATATAGAAGTACACATCTATTTCACACATCTTCATGTTTAAAGGGCAGTCATTCTTGTGCTTTCTGGCTTCCATTGTCTTTCTTAACATAGTATGAAATATGCAAGTATGGGAAATTTATATGAATTCATAAGTTAATGTTCTACATACTTTAAAAATTTTTACAAATATAAAATATAAGATTATGTTTTCAATAGTAACTTTTAGAATCTTAGTGATTGTTGTACTCCAAAAGGCTAGGCACAAGATAATATATATGAATTTAACATCATTCAATTCATTTAGACTAATACACAGTCATGTACCAAAATCAAAGCCTCAGCCATCCATGGACCATATAAATGACAATGGTCCAACAAGATTATATAATCTAGTAATGCTGCAGCTATCTTTCTTTGTGTAATAATACGCTGACTTTTGCAAAATGATGAAGTTACTAAAATGTGAACCTCAGAACATATCCTAATCTGTAAACAACATATGATTTGTTATTATATTGTTCATCTATATTCATACAATTTCATTAAATGCTTGCATAACAAAAGATGATCACTTGTGCTTAACTTGCACTTTAAAAGATAAAAGTAACAGTAAAGGTGAAGTTATAAATACTATAACTTAGTTACTCAGAAATTGCTCATCATGATCCACAGGTACAAAATCCAAAGCTGGGAAAACAACTGGAAGGAAAGGCACACAAGATAAATTCTAGTATCTAGGTATTTAGAGAAAGAAGCTTGCCATCTTGTAATTCTGGCAATGCTTACAGCCCAGGTCTGGAGACTACACCACCTTATTTTTTAATGAAGTTTATTGGTATATTTTAGGTATACATCTATCAACCTGAGGAAGAAAATAAGTACAGCAGCAGTTGCAGGGCTGCTGTGATCTGTGCACAGACCAGCAAGCACCGCCCAGGGCCCTCATGTCCTAGTGTCTGAGAGAGAGACAGAGCGAGGGACTAGCCAGTGAGAAATTTACAAGGAAGAGCTTCCTTAGACTAGGGCAGTAGCAAAGAGCAGGCTAGAGAATCACTGAGGGCAGTGACTGAATTAGTAATGTTGAGCCTTGAGAACACAAAGAAACAGAGGCACAGTTCTGCTTAGACACTCAGAGACAAGCTTCACGTGATTTGTGGGAGAGTGTGTCTGATCAACAAGAATTGGCTATGACTGATGGGATCCATGGTTGAAGAAAAGACATTGGAGCAGAGATAGGTTCAGCATTCTCCCACTGCCCTTGTCCAAAATGCAACCTCACTCGGTGACTTTGTGGTACTCCACGCTCCTTCCACCCATCAAACACTGCAGTGTTCGGTGCCTGTACAAGATCTATCCCACTCATCAAAGTCTGATAAACCCTCTGCTCCTTTGAGTACCTTCGTATTGGCCCCCAAATGCTACTGAATTCGTAGCAAAATGATCCTCCTGCACTGATGCCTAAGGCCCAATTCATGGGCTGGATAGAGACTCTTGGAGACGTGCTGAGAGAGTGAAGAGATGGAGAGGAGCAGCAGGTCAGAAGGTGCTCCAAACAGTGCTTGTCAGGATAGGTTTTGTGGGGGTAGACGCCAGTGAAAGCAGAGAATGTCATGAGAAAAACCACTCCTGAGATTAGTGGAAGACTGGGAGCTTGACCAACTCTGCTATACCCTCCAACCATCTGAGAGAATTGAAAGTGTTCAATCATAAGAGAGAGGTAAAAACTTCCAGATAGTCGCACCCACAAGGATGCACCTATAACCTGACTGAGCTCTGCCTGTAGATGAAATGACAAATAGCCTTGGCAGTCTATCTGGACCCCCCAAACCCCTTACTCGCACGTAGCAAGAGAATAAAGCATTGGAGTGGAACAAGATCAATTGCCTATCAACATATCTAACTTTACAGTCACAACCACAGGAAACTCCAGCTCAGCCTCCCCCTACTGCTACATGACAAGATTTCTCCATCATTGAACTAAGAGGGAAGAATTCACTGTTTAAATTCTGACCACAATATAAAAAGGAGTGAGAGGATTCTTTGCCTTTGATTTACTTTTTGTATATGTGTTGTGTTTCTTTATATGTGAATGTGTGTGCATGCACATGCATATGTGCACATGTAAGGTATTTGTCAATGTTAAATGGAGACTGAATTAACTGGTGTTCTAGGATCTTTCATGGGCATGTTAATTTACTCTTCAGCAAAAATTGTGTATGGAAGATACAAAGACAAGATTTCTGTCAGCATGTAAATTGGTTACAACCCTCATATAGCTACCCACAGTCTCTAATTACAGTTCCCGCCTGCTTTATTCCTTTCCACCTTCTAAAAGACCTCTCAAACTGCCCCTCTTCCATCTGTCCATTTAAGATATAAAAATATTATCAATGTCTTATCTATTTTTCTTTGCTTCAGTTGATGTTATTTCTCTATTTATTTTGATATCTGAAAGAATTTATTCATTTCCTTCTGCTTTACTCCATCCCTTACCACTACATTTATGCTACTTATTATCACTATTATTACATTGTCTTCATGGGTTATTGTAAAGTGTGATGCTGCAAACAGAAGTTTTAGAATATGTTTGATGTATAGTTACTTCTATAGACACCAATATAAACTGTTCTCTCCTTATCATACAGTTAACAGGTCTTATGTTATTGCACTCAATAGGCTCAGTAGGTATACAAGCACCAAAACAAAAGTGAGAAACAAATTGCAGGGAAACATACAATTAAACGGATCCTCACATAAGTGACACAGTTTTTCTATCCTAACTGATCTTCAACAGTCATAAATCTATTGCACAAAAACAATAGATTCATCAGAAAACAAAGTAAAGATATACCTTCAAAACTCTTGATTTGCCCAAAGCTAATCTCACTGGCACTGAAGTGGAGGAAATTTCAGGTAAAAACTAAAAAAACATATGGGTAAAATGTTTAAAGGAATCAAAGAAGAAAGGAGTAATCAAATTCATATGATTTTTAGTCAGTTCAAAAAGTTTAAATCAACAAAGGAATTAATTAATAAAATATACAATGACCTTAAAGATGACCCAGATTAATGTTGATTTGGTTAATTGAAATGATGAAAGACAGGAATGAAAGCTTTTGTAAAGAATTGGAAATTTAAGAAGGAATTGAGCAAATATCTTGTGTACAGCAAATTCACTTGAGAGCATAGGCAATACGTATAAGCAATCTGAGGAGAGATGATCTGAATTTGAACACAAGGTTGAAGTAACAGGTCACATCTCAGTGATGCAATAAAACAAACCACTGTGGAAGCTGGATTCAACATGTACACGATTAAAAAAAATAACAAACCTCACAATATAGGGGTTAGGGAAAGGTTCAAGGATGATTCCAAAGGTATAAAACGGATTCAGTGAAACTATAGACAAAACTTTCCAAGAATAAGGAAAACATTACATATTCAGATAAACGAGGAATATCAAAATCCAGATGATGACCAGAGAATAACCTCTCCGTAATCATCATGGTCAAAATTTCAGAAGTTCAACACAAAAAGCGAATTCTAAAAGGTGTTAGAGATAAATATCCAGTAACTTATAAACAGAAGTCTATTGTAATAATAGCAAATACCTCAACAAAAACAGAAGCATTTTGGAGTGAAATTATTGAAACTCAAAAAACTGTGAACTAAGTACTCTATGTCTTGCAAAATTATTCTTCACAACTGACAGAGAAATAAATACTTTCCATGACAGGACCACCTGAAAATATCCATGATCAGCAAACTACACACCAGAAAATACTCTGAAGTCCTGAACAGAGAGACCAAGGCCAGCACTGTGAAAGAGCTCAGAGGAAAGAATACATCTAATTGGAAAAGCTATTGAATCCAATGAGAATACAAAGGAATTAGCACTAGAAAAATAATGCAGTGATGAGATTAAATAAATATCTTTCATTGGAAGGAAGGGGAGAGGGAAAAGGGAAGGAGATAAAATAGAATTAAGATGTATCATGTAAATGTATGAGATCTCCAGGAGCAATGTAATCATTAGTTACTGCAAACATGAATTGACCAAAAAATACTGAAAAAAACTACAGCATTTAAATTGTCTTAACTTCTCCTTTCACAAGACACAGATTGGCAGTTGGATCAACAACAAAACCTGACTATATGATGTCTGAAAGAAATATACCTCATTCAAAAGGAAACACATAGATAGAAAATGAAAGAAGAAAAATTAGTAGTCATGCAACAACAACCTAAAATCAAGGAAGTGTAGCTTTCTTATTTTCAGACCAAGTGGACTTGAAGCCAAAACTGATGAGAAGAGAAAAAGAAGGTCACTGTGTTCTGGTAAATGGAAGATGCACGATGAAGTGATAACAGTTGTAAGTATACATGCACCAAGTGTTTGTAGATCCAATTTCATAAAATAAAAACTAGTGGACATAAAAGACTGATACACAACAATACAATCATAGTGAAATACTTTAGTAGCCCACACTCACATATAGGTTAATGAGACCAAAAATATTAACAAATAAATATTAAAGTTGAACCACACCATTGAACAAATGGTATTATCATATCTACAATATTTTATTTAATATCAACAGCATAAAACCTTTTGTCAGAGGCATACAAAATTTTCTCCAAAATAGACCATATATTAGGTCATAAAAGAAGCTTAAGTCAATAAAAAAAGAATTGAAATCACTTCTGCTATTCTATAGGAAAACAATAGAATGAAAGCACAAGTCAATAGAAAGTGAAACCACAGAAACTGTCCAAAAACATGGAAATTAAATAGTAAGCTCTTCAACAATAAATGAACTACAGAAAAATAATGGAATAATTTTAAATTGTCCTGGAATCAAACAACAGTGGTAACACAACATACTAAACCTGTGGGATACCAGAAAAGCAGTTTCATGAAGTTACAGCTGTGAATAGCCACATTAAAAATATTGACCTATCCCTAATTCATAACTTAATGATGCATGTCATGTTCTGAGAAAAAAACAAGAGCAATTCAAATCCAAAACATGTAGGATAGGATTTATACAGATCAAAGTAGAAATTAATGAAATTGAGACAAAAAATTGCAAAGGACCGATGAGCCAAAGAATGGTTGCTTGAAAGGATAAATTCTTAGCCAAACTTAAGTAAAGAAGAAAAGATTCCTATCAATGCAATTAAAATTAAAAATGGTAAAATCACAATGGAAAAGTGGAAATCCAGAGGATTATAAGAAACTATTTCAAAACTAATATCCCAATAAATTGGAGAATCTAGAAGAAGTAGACATATTCATAGCCACATGTGAGTTATCAAAATTGACCCATTAATATATAAACTATCTGAACAAAGCAAAAATATGTATAGAATATGATGGATTTACTCCTGAATTTTACCAGATCATCAGATTACTGTTAGTGCCAATACTCCTAAAACACCTCTATGAAATTGAAAGGGAAGGAGCACATTGCAGAATTCAGATCTTGAAACAATCATTACTTTGATTCCAAAACCAATGATTCAAGCAAAAGACAAAAGAAGAAAGAAAATTTTACCCCAAATTCTTTAATAAACATAGATACAGAAATTGTCAAGATACGTTCAAGCAAAATTCAACAAATCATTAAATGGATCATATATTACGGCCAAGTTAGATTCATCCCAGTAATGCAAGGATCAACATATATACATCAATAAAAGTAATATATGACATAAACCAAAGGATAAAAACCACGATTATCTCAATAGATATGGAAGAAACCTTTGACGAACTCCATTATCCATTTATGATAAAAGCTTTCACAAACATAGGTTTGATTTTTATTGTTTTTGTTGTTGTTGGTCTTTTTTGAGACAGTGTCTCTCTGTGCAGTTCAGGCTGGCTTTGAGCTCACTTTGTAGGCCAGGTTGGTCTCAAACTTGCAACAATCCTCCTGCCTCAGCCTCGCAAGTTCTGGGATTATAGGCGTGCGCCACCACACCTGGCCAAATGTAAGTTTAGAAGGGTCTTACCTCAAACTGTAAAAAACCACCGAAGACTCTTTGAATGAGTAAACAAATTCAGCAAAATGACTGTATGCAAAAATCAACATAAAAATTAACATTGCTCATATACACACACACTCTTTTTAATGGTTTGAGCAGTCCTCCATTCTTACATCTGGTAACCTGAGCAAGGTAGTTAAAGACAACAATATGTAATATAACAGCCACTGTTAATTTCTATCACTTTGTTTTGTTTTGTTTATGTTTGTGATGTTGGTATGCTGCTATTGATCTATTTTTCTTTTACTATTCTTTTTATTTTTTGAGGTTTCCATAAATTAGCTTATTATTTATTTATTTATTTATTCATTTTGCAGTACTGGGTATTGAACTCAGGACCTTGTGCTTGCCAGGCACGAGCTTATTCCACTGAGCTATATCCCTAGCCCCTAAATTTTTTATTGTAAAGAAAATAGTACAAAATAAAGAACAATAGCAAAATACATCAAAACAAAGCAAGAACATTAAAAATGATATGGGGAATAAATGATATGGCGTTTCAAACCACATGATAGGAATTAACAGTAGTTGTTATATTACACATTGTTATCATCAATGAAGTTGCTCAGATTAACAGATGTAAGAATAGAAGATTGATCAAATCATTAAAGGGAATAAGAAAATAATAATTTAAAGGAACGTTAGAGACAATACATAGTTTCACTAGACAGGATGGTAGGAATTCACCAATAGTTGGTGTCTTGCTTATTTTTTTCTTGTTGCTGAGACAAAATACCGAACACCCAAAATGAAGGAAGGAAAGGTTTATTTAGCTTATAGTTTGTGGAGGTTTAGTTCATATTTGGCTGGTTTTGAGGCAGAGTGGTACATGACAGAGGGCAAACGTTCAGGGCAGCAGAGCACAGCAAAACAACCAGCAAAAGGGAGGAATGGCTGCAAGCAGCCTCTTCTCTTCCCTTACATTGTAAACAGCCTACCCCCACCCAGGGGGCATGTAGCTCTCACAGTCTCCATGCCCTCCAATTCCACAGGCTCAGGGTGTATACAAAGTAAGCACCCTGGCTTCCCACTGAGTCAGTCAACCAAACCTCTAGACTCCCCAAGTTCACACAATGTATCAACCATAACAGTTGGTATACTGCAAATTGTTGTTGTCACATAAATTGCTCAGATTATCAGATACATACATGCAAAATTGGTTAAAATGAAAGAAAAACTTCTAATCATTAACTGTTCCCCTCCACAAACCATCAGGCACCAGCAGTACAGTTATGCCACTAATCCACATTATAATTTTCCAGTGGAATTAAAGATGTCATACCGGCAATATATGTGCACCTATGTTTATAGTAGTGCAATTTGTCACAGCTAAATCTGGAAACAACCCAAATGCCCATCAAATGAGCAATGGATAAGAAAGATGTGGTATTTCTGTGCAATGGAGTATCACTCAGCTATGAAAAAGGATAAACTCAAGGCTTTTATAGGTAAATGGATGTAACCAGAGAACATACTCATAAGTGAAATAAATCAGACCCACGTTGATAAACATCACATCGTCTCCCTGGTGTAACAATATGAAAGAGTAAATAAAACCCAAAGTGTATAATAGATCATAAGAAAGGGAAAGAAATTGCTCAAAGGAAGGAACACCTGGGATAAGGGAAAGAAGAAAAAGAAAGTACTACTCTCCTTAAAATAAAAAAAAAAGGAAAAGAAACTTAGATGTGATGGAAACCTCCCAAAAAAGAATAAACCTAACCAAGAAAGTGAAATGCCTCTACAATGAAAGTTATAGAATATTGCAAAAATGAATCCATTACAAAAATGATAGATTTAATGCAGTTCCAATTAAAATGCCAATAGCATTCTTCACAAGGCTAGAAATAAATATCCTAAAATTTATGTGGAATAAGAAAAAAACAGAACAGTCAAAGACGCTTCATAGTTTATATTTTGTCCTGTGCACTGATGGGGAAGAGACCATATATTGATCTGAATAATGAGAATTAAAAGTACTTAATTTTAACATATAAAACAATGACATAATACATTCAATTCAGTTATTGTTTATAAAATTTCAGGTTCATTTTCAGCCTGCTCAGTGAGAAATAGTTTGACCCATTCCTCCCATTGTTTGAGTCACTCTCTAACAACTTATTTTTAAGAAGTTTGAAAATTTTAACTGTTTTGAAGCAACTACTCATAAATATATTTCATGTCATTGTTACAAAATGCTGACAGAGATTTGTTTCAAACAGATTTAAACTTCTTTCAAAAATATATTTTTCATTTAAGAACTTTTAGCACTTTTTCAGTTGCTATGTTGATGCACATAACATATGCACAAATTGGATTGTTACCGGTTCACACTGCCTGATAGATAGAAATGCATTGCTAATATACTTTGGTTTTGTTCAGTTCTGTGAAATGTATGTTAATGTTCTCTTGCAGCATTAAGGTATGGTGTTGTAAAAGTGTTTTTCAACGGTGCTCTTCACAGTAGCACCACCCTAAGCCAGTTTGCAAAATTAGAATCTGAGGAAAAAGATTACTCTAAAGTCAAATCAAAGCAACACTGAGAAACACATGGCCATGGAAATAATCTGGAGCTCACTATGTGCAGAACAAGAAAACATGAGAGAAAATCTGAAAACTCCCAGAGCCTTATCTCCGAAGTCCCGAAGAAATGTACCATGCTGATTTATGAGCTGTCACTCAGAGATAAGTTCTTTGAGTCCCTACATCAACAGATATTCGCATATTGTAATAGAATTTCAAGTTACAGAATAAATGTACATTGTCTTAAAATCCCCTAAGCACTTCTACTTTAGTTTTCAATTAGCAAAGCTCGTGCCTCAGATAAACCTCATTGATTATGGTTCAGTCACTAAGCAAAGGTTGACTTCTACTTTAGGAAATGAAATGTTTAGCTCATAAAATAGATATTAAGATTTATTCTCAAGTTTCATAAACTTGTCTTACATGGAATGTTTATCGAATGGAGATTATACTGGTGCAAGGACATGTGTGACTGTGTGACCTCCTATTTTTAAAACCTGTGGTAGCCCTCAAGAGTATATCAAACTAACTAGCTATGGCACATGAATCTGGAAATTTCATTTAACCAAAAGTGACATATGTTTGCAAACCAAGCAATTACTACTTTAAAAGCCCTCCACTGAACAGTTTGCAGATGAAGAATGAGGAGAAAACAGAATTATAAAAATGTACAAGTGTAATTGTAGTCATTAAATTATAAAAAAATATGTGTAATGGTCATCATTATAATTTAGAAAAGACAAACTATTTTTACCCACAATTCCAGCTGCAGTAACTATTCCACATTGTACATAGTCTAAAACATTAGAGCAATTATTATCACATGTTGACCTTTCCTGATATATTTTGCCTAAAGTATTTAATATTCTGATTTAAATCACTTCACTGCATATATTCTATTTAATTATGTCAGGGAAGACCTAAGGAACATTTTAAATGTTTTATATTAATAATATGTGTTAGAGAAAATTAAATGTTTTCATAGGTAGTATTTACATAATATGTCATACTGTAAACCAGACAATATGCTCAGATAATTTTTCCTTTAGTTTTTTTAATTTTTATATATTACTACAGTATTCCACTACTACTAATATTATATGTGTACTTATAAATTGCCATGAGCAAAAAAATCTGTTTGACACTTTTCTGTAGTTCTTATATTGTAGATACAAAATAACTATTTTTACTACATGTTAGTAATGCAGAATAATGATGTTAGGTTTTGGAAGTTGTCACATGTATGGAACATATCTTGATGGCATTCAATCCCCTTTATCCATTCTCTCTTTCTTCTGCCCTCCAACTGACCTCCTCTTTCATTTTCAAAAGTCTACCTTCTACTTTCCTATCCTGTGCCCTTTATTTTCTTCATGTATTTATTTATATTTCAGGTTTCTCATCTAAGAGAAAACATTTGATATTTAACTTCCTGGGTATAGTTTATGTCACCTAACGTGGTTTCCAGTAAATCCATTTCCCTTAAAAATGACATGATTTTGTTCATTTTTATGGCTAAATAATATTCATATATTGTATATATAAATGTACACACTTCAGGAAAAGAAAAAACTGTATGATGGTTTTTCAACAGATGGTGTTACTCTCATATAGGGGCCCTAGAGGATGTTGTACATCACAAAAATACCTACTACACTGCCAGCCCTTAGAGAAGAAACAGAAAATGGATGTGCAGCAATCTCAGTGACTGAGGTTGCCCAAGCAGCAGTTCTCTGTACTAATAAATGTCTGGAAGCTAATGCCCACCACTTTGAGCACTGCTTGTAATTTTACCGGCCAAATTAATCTCATGATGTCTCAATAAATTTAGTACTAAAATATTTACATACATTTTCTTTTTTTAAATTGTGTATATATTATCAGTTTCTTTATCCTTTCATCTGCTGATGGTCATTGAAACTGTTTCTACATCTGAGTGTGAATTGCTCTGCTATAAACGAGGGTGTGTATTTCTAAATATGCAATCATTAACTGTTTTTAGAAATATACCCAGGAGTCATAAAACTGGATCAAATGATACTCCTAGTTTTACCTGTCTGAGGATACTCCATACAGATTGCCATAGTGGTTGTACTGATTTACATTCTCAGCAACAATGTAGGTGCATTCTTTTTCTCTGCAGCCTTGCCAGTATTTGTTGTTTTTGTATTTTTGATGGCATTTATGTGGACTGCAGTAAGACAGGTCCAATGTAGGTTTGATTGGCATTTCCCTGATGAATATTGATGTTGAACATTTTAAAGTATATTTACTGGCCTTTTATACTTCTTCTTTGAAAAATGTCGACATTTCATCCTGCATTAAAATCACCTAGAAATGAATCAAATCCTAGACATAAAAGGAGAAACTTTGAAATTACTGGTAGATAACATTGGGGAAACTTTTGAAACCATATTCACAGCCAACGACTTCCTGAATAGGACTACTACAGCACAGGAATTAACATTAATGTAATAATATCAATATCAATAATTGTGACAAGTGTAATTGCATCTAATAAAAAGATATATTTAAAAAGAATTAACAGAATGAAGAGGCAGACTAAAGAAAGGAAAAATCTTTCCTAGCTACTTCTTTGATAGAGATTAATATCTATAATATATAAGGAACTCAAAAAATTAATTCCCCCAAGTAAATAATCCAATAAAAAATGAGCAAATGAACTGAGCCTTTCATCTTATGTAGTTGTTTATGCTCAAATAAGAATTTATAGTGTGCATTTTTAAAACTTCCTTAATATTGGTAATCTTGTGTATAATAAATGACCTTTAACTGTTAACAGTGCATAAATTTTAGCGAACATGGAGCTAAGTGATACTGTGATTCAGTACAGCTCACTGAGTTCTGTCACTCTTTTCAGGTTTGTGTCAATGAATTATTGCATTCTTTCATTTTCCTTTATATCACTGTCTCTTTCTGGTTATTCCATATTGAAATTCTGTTTCTCTTGAAGTATTCATTCTGTATCATTTCCTTTTTACTGTAAGTTAGGGCGCTATGAAGCAACTAAAACCAATTTCCTGTTCTAGTCTCAAACTTTCTCCTAGACTCTGTATACACGGGAAGCTAGACATATGGCAACTACTGTAACATGCATTTCAAAGTAATCCACCATACAACTACAGCTTTTATGCATATTTTAAACTCTCTACACACTTTTATCTTGGCTAATTTTCAGATGAACACATTGTACACTCAGGTAGCACTGTAAAGTCATAAACACTCCGAGCTGGCTAAGACTAAAGTGCACCTGAATGAAGTAATAGAGTCAGTCAATTCCACACAGAGCAACCTTATTCCTCTTCCACAGACTATGCCACTCCACTATGTCAGTGCCTAAATTTCATTCTTAGTTTATCCTTCCAGAGATACAGGTCTAGGCTTGTGTAAGAATAGCATCATCTTAGCTGAGATGGCATTTTACACTCAGCCGTCTACTCTCACACACTTTTCCTTATACTAATATATTTTCTTACTACCTACTTGGCTACCATATCTTTTAAATGTAATCTCTAGGACAGTAGCTAAGTGATAAACCAACCCTGCTTTACCTTTTCACCCAATGCTCCCTCCATCTTCTTACAGTAGGATGTGTCTCTCTTCTCATCTCTGTTTTGACATTGCATAATGTTGGCCACTTCTGCAAACTATTGCTCTGTTGCTGTGCACAATTATTTTTGTACTGCATAGGTTATGTAACATTAAAATATACACTGAGATGCTTCATAATCACAGATATTTCTTCTATTGATATTTATCTGTCCTCTACCCGTAATATACCTTGTACTATGCTAGCATGCTGTTTGTTTATGGAAATGTCATTAACTGGATGACTAAAACTGCCTACAGTTTAACCATTGCTCTTCCTCAGAGTTCTACCCTCATGTTATTACCCATCATACTGCTTACTCCTTCAGCCATCTCGCTCAGTCTTAACAGTTGTGTTACCATGTATATACTGATGACTCTGAAACTAATTTCCAGTTCGTAGAACTTCCTAGAACTAGGCTTTTGGAACGTACATTTTAATGTTTTCACCATGCCCCATATACAACTCAAACACAACCTGTTTGAAACTACATTTTCCGCCACTTGTTTTTTCTGCTCCTCTATCCTCTGTCCACGTAAGAATCTAATGTAGTATACTAATTTCCCTACAATAGTCTGAATGTTTATCCTGCATTCATCTCTTTTGAAATTACCAACACCCACTTTACAACAAACTCTATTTATTTCAGTATAGCAAAAACCTTAGCTGTAGACTCCATATATCCTTTAAAAAATTGAAAATCATCTGCTTGTCAATTATGTGGCAATATATAGATACTTCCATGCTAAATTTGTATCTGCCCCTGTCTCCATAGACAGGGATCCTTCTATACATGCAGTTATGTCTTCTCTTATAATAATTCTATAGCTTTTATTATCTGCAAGAAAATCTTGAAAGAAAATTTTGAAAATCTTGAAAGAGTATACAAAGAGTCTGCAAAGAAACCCTTCTCTGCCATGTTCCTTGCTCAAATAGACAGCTTCATTTCCTATGACTCACCACACATACCATATAATCTATATCTATATACTCATGGTAAGATAGAACTGTACACTTTAGCACCGTGTACTCAGACTATTAGTTTTATATAAGCATTGTCACTGTTCTGGGGTAGAGCAACAGTGGTACAAGCTCATCACATTTTCTAACTCTACATATTCTGAAAAATCTTTCCTTACTGATGACTCACTTGCAACTTTGGCAGTCCACAGCAGCACTGCTAAGAAATCTGGCAATAAAGTGAAAGATTTTATTGAATGTACATTCAGATTGTGTGATCAGACTAAAACTTTGCACTTGACCTGAGATGAGGTGCAAGTAAAGTCTTAAATTTCATGGTCACTTGCTGGGAATTGAGAAAGATGACACTTCAGGCTCTAATAACGGGTCTGGACTGAGGAAAAAAACTGGGTATGTTACTCAGCTTTCTGTTTTTATAACAAAATATCTGAGATAATCAATTATAAAGGGAAAAGTCTGTTTGTGTTACAGTTTCAATAGTTTCACCCCACAGTCAGCTGCCTCCACCAATTTTGGATCTTGGAGGATAGTAGGCCATGACAAGAAGTGTGTGGTGGAGCAAATCTGCTCATTCATTGGCGAAATGCCAGAAAAAAAATAGAAGGGAAGAGGCACAGATTCCACTATTGCTCTCAAAGGCATATGGCCAATAATCAGAAGATCCCACTTGTTAAAGTTTCTATGACTTCCAAATAGCACCCAGTTGGGGAACTGACCTTTAACACATAACAAGTATGACCATCTATAATAATAATATTGCCAAATTGGAAATGTTATTGTTGTGGATGGTAAGAACTTCTTGTAAGGTGAAAATGTAATTTTGATAATAAATACTCAATTCTTTATGAACAATCAATAAATATATATTTATAAATGGCTGGTACTAGGCTGGTATGGTGGTTTTATAGAACAGTAAAGCATACACATGGTCTCTACCCATAGAAGACCTACATTAGAGTTAGGGAAAGAAGATACAAAGCAACACCTCCATTCTCCTACTACATGTTTATATAAAGCACTAGTAGCATGGTCTCAGTTCAGTATTACATGTTCTCAGGACATTGCTGTGTACACAGATCCAGAGTAAGGCAAGTTGAAAATGAAATACCTTTTGTCAGTGTCAGTGGATTCTTGATTTTCAAGTTCAATTTGTTCAAGAGGGCTGGTTATAACACAACTTGGTTATAAATCAAGACTATTTTTCCTATTAAAAACTATTGAAGCTTCCCAAAGTACCCCTTAACTAACCTTTTCATAATAAAAAGGGTTACATAATATGTGTAATTTACCAGAAACAACAATAAATTTCCTATTATATTCACCAAAATGTTATAAAATGTGCCTGGTTTATCAGAAACAATAATTTTACACTGTAGTCGCCGTTCAAGTTGACATCTTTGGCTTGCAGGAATGGAGAATGAAATGGAAGGTGGTTATTGTTTGGAAGAAAAGTGCACCTCCATAAGAACATGGCTCTCTGGTGTCCTTTCTCTCCTTAGGAGAGTGTGAAGCCTACTAGGACCTGCTTCTGGCTCTCTAGGTCTCAAAATGTTCAGAACTGAAAACTAGTCTAACGTTGTCTGCTTCTGTCTTTTCTTTAACACTGTTCTGTTTTATGATATGATACTATCATTAAGCAAGTCAACAAAATAATTCATTTTGTCTCTGTCCAGGTGGGTCTTCTCTGCAAATGTTTGTAGCTCTGTCCATTTTTCAGGGTCTCCTTTATTGCAGAACAACTTTGCTGCACTGATTGTTGATACTCCCCTCCTCTTCAGAAACCTCCTCAGCTGCCATTATCTGTTGCTCAGCCAGAAGTTGCTGAAGTTCCTCTGTAGACAATTCCTCTGAGTGTTTCTCCACCACTTTCTGAACATCACCACTGTCTATGAGCAAGCAAGCCTATGGATTCTGCAATGCCATCAACCACAAGGTCAGTTGAAGGTTCAAGCTCCTCTACACAGCCTTCAAAGTCTCTCCCCTGTATAATTTTAGGCTCCATTTTCTTCTAGGCAGATCTCAGTGTCCTTACAAGACACACTGGCCCAAGATTTCACAATTATTCCCATACAAGAATGGATGTTGTGATGTTCCTTGTAGAACTCTTTAAGGGTTAAATCTGCATGTGAGACCATCTGGAAGCACTTCAGGAGCAATTCCTTGGTCTATAGCTTCTTAAATTTAGCTATAACTTGCTGGTACACAGGTTGCAGTAGATGAGTTGTATTAGGGGGGAGGAACTTGACATAGAGCCATGGAAATTCTTCAGCTAATTCTTATTCAAAATCTCCCAGGTGAGCAGGAACATTGCCCATGAAGAGGAGAGATTGAGCAGTATTTTTTTGCATAGATATTTCTTAACAGTAGGACAGAAAGTCTGCCTGATCCGCTCAAACAAAAGTACTCTTGTTACTCAGGCTTTTTGCATTAGATCTCCACCTTATACCTATCCTATTTTTCATGACTTTGTTTTCTGAACACTCTAGGTATGTTTGTGTCTGGATGTTTCCCCAAAGCCTCATGCAGTCATGAGGGGACTGGCTTTCCACAGGAGGCTGACTCTAGAGTTTGTGATTGATTCATGGTCCACTGCTGTAATTAAATGTGTGAATGCTACACCAGCCCTAAGTCAGATAGCCTACATACAATATAAGGGAGAGAAAGAGGCTTATTCTTCCTCCCTTGTTTCTTTTGCTGACTTCTAACACTATGAACTGTTGCCCATCTTCCACGCCACTCTGTCTTAGAGCCAACCAATTATGGACTGCAACCTTTTCAAATTGCTGAGTTAAATAAATCTTTCCTCCTTTAAACTTGGGTGTTAGGTATTTTGCCTCAGCAACAAGAGAAAAGTAACTAAGACAAAGAGTCTCATAGTGATAAACCAAGAGAGGCTTTATCTTGAGGTCATTACTCTCATTGGCACACAGCAGTATGTCTGGTCTGTCCTTCATAGGCTCATGGCCTGGAATTTTCTTCTCTTCTCGAGTAATGTATGTTCTCCTGGGCAGTTTCTTCCATGAAAGGCTGGTTTCATCACAGTTGAAATCCTTCTGAGAGCAAAAGCCATTTCTCTGTGTCATTGTCTCCAAGTGGTGTATGTAATTTTCAGCAGGCCTTTTATCAGCATTGGCTGTTTTATCATGCCTAGTTAGGTTATAAATCCCTGTTCTCACTTAAAAATTGTGAAGCCATCCCTTATCACCATGAACTATTTAAACATTATCATTCATTGAAGGATAATCCTTTATGAGACCTGCATTTGTAGCTCTAGCTTTTCCACAAAGTATAGTCTCAGATAAAGTATAACTTGCCTTTCATTTGTCTACATTAATAATAGCCATTCTACCTCATTTAAT
>PVLD010023700.1:0-26914 GCA_004027595.1 Dinomys branickii | reverse complement strand
TTATTTTGTGTAATATGTTAACACTTTTAGGTTTTTGCAAGATAGCAAAAAATTCTTGCAGAGTAATTTAGAAAGGAACTTAAAATGTTCAATGAATTAAGGAATATACAATTCATTTGCTGTCTGTTTATAGCATTTCAACGCAATGGAAAAGATAATAATTTATATAGCAGAAAGTATTTTAAGATAAACTGACACTTCCTAAATATTCCTTGGGATACTAGCTGTTTGTTTTAAAGTTACTTAAAGAACTTATATATTAGACAAGTAATAGAAGTTTAAATGTTAGTATGATTAGTTTTCTCATCTAGATATAAGCTGTTTCCTGGAAGAGAGTACACAGCATGCCAACACAGATACAGTTAACTCATTTGTGTGTCATGATTTCTAGTCATGTAAGCAAATTTGACAGCAGCTTTCACCCTCACGTATTAGGAGGCACTATTTTGCTAATCAGGAAAGAAATTTCAGGAAATTCATTTTACTTTCTAAATGTAATTTGTCATGATTAATCAATAAAATGATGTTTGGTTGCAGCACTGATTAGCTTTAAGATGAGCTCTCCTGTGGATTCTTATGGTAAATAAGAGGTGAAAGTCTCTTCCTGAACATGGAAAATACAAAACTAGAAGTGGTTCAGCTGATGCTCCAAAGCGAATAGGTGATGGTTACATGCAAAAAATCTTGGAATAGAGAATTTTCTGAACGTGAAAGAACAGAAATACAGGTAAGTTGGGAAATGGTAATTTTAGAATAGTGCACCAGGAATAGTGAATATATTTGCCACCCTCAAAAACTCCCCTTCTAGAATAGAAGAACAACTTAAATGGCATGACATGACAAAGAACCAATCAATCAAATCCATTTTACAAGGACGATCTTTTCATTAAAAAAGAAACATGACAGGTAAATGCAATGCAAGGGCTCTGATTGGATCCTATTTTGCAAAACGTATGTTGGGAAAATTTGCATATTCCCAGCTATGGAATAGAAAGGAGAATGTATTTTTATCTTTCCTAAGTGTGTTAGTAGTGATTATGCTTATGGAGGAGAATGGACTTACTTGGGACGTCCATCTGAAGTGTGTGTAGGGGTGAAGTTATCTTTGGTAATGTAGATACACAAGTGCATACAGGTTAAACAGGTGTGATGCTCTGTTAAATGCTGAGCCTCTGTGGCAAATACATGGGCGAGTAGTCAGCATAGTATTCTTTCAACTTCCTGTATGTGTGAATTTCTAGAATAAGTTGGGAGGAAAAACTGAATCCATTTCTTTCCTCAGTTTTATGGGACAAGGCCTCAAGAGAGTGCCTCCTTCCCTATAGCTACATTCTCTACCTTGCCCTGCTGTTGTCTTGAATCCAGACCAGTTAGGCCTTTATTTCTACCCACCCCGCAAATGCTAATTTCTATGTCTGCACTGGCCTCTCTTTGTCCAGATCTGCTAGTCATTTTTTAGTCCTCATTTTCCTTGACCTTTGAGCAGCATTTTCTGTGGCTGGTCATTCTCTTGCACTCTGTTTTCCGCTACCTTCTTGACTTCTCACTCTCTTTTGCTGATGGGTAGGAAAGGTCATTTACCTCACTTCATCCTTTTTAAATATTAGCATATCTCAGGGTTGAGATTGCTTCCCGTTTTCAGTTATTCCCTAAATACTCTTGTATTGATCTGTAACTTTATATTCTATGCAGTTGCTAGGATACCCAGGTTAATATCTCCAGTCTCAACCTCTGTCATGAACTTCAAACATGTATCTTCTGCTCATCCCCAGTCACCTGCTTCCTCCCTGGTACTTTCACATTATTCCTCATTTCAATAGGATGAACTTCATTATTCCAATTGCCCAAGCAGGAAACCTTGGGTCAACTTTGCTTCCGGTTTTTCCCTTCTAGCTTACACTGCACCCCTGAGCAAATGTTGTCAACTCTATTTGTTTATTTGTTTGTTTTTGAGATGAGGTCTCACCATGTAGTTCAGGCTGATCTGGAACTTACTGTGTAGCCCATGCTGGCTTTCAACTTGCAGCAGTCTTCCTGCCTCAGCCTCCTGAGTGCTGGAATTACAGGTATGTGCCACCACGTCTGGTCAAACCTACTTTTAAAATATATCCAGAAACTTACCACTTCCGCAACTATCATTACTACTATCTTAATCCAAACTACATCTCATCACAGATTATAGCAGAATTTTCACCCTCAACTCTATTGGCATTTAAAGCCAACAGTACTTGGGGGAGAGGCCATTCTGTGCAATATACATCACAAGATGCTTAGTAGTACCCTTCCCCTCTGCCCATGAGGTGCCATGGAAACCCACCCCCACAGTTGTGGCAACCAAACATGTCACCAGGCGTTGCCAAAGTGTTCCTTAGGAGACAAAATTGCCCCAGTCGAGGACAGCCGAACTATAGCAATATTTTTCTATTCTCCTTGTTTATTTGTTTCCCTTCAGTTTATTATCCACCAGTGTATCATGTAAAACATAAATCGGGTAACGTCATTCTATCAGAGACCCCTGCAGTGAGCCCCAATCTCCTGCCAGGTATTAAGGTGCATGGCAGGAAGGAAGGAAGGATAGGAGGGAAGAGAAAGGAAGGACGGAAGGACGGAAGGAAGGAAGGAAGGAAGGAAGGAAGGAAGGAAGGAAGGAAGGAAGGAAGGAAGAAGAAAAAAGGAAAAGAAAAAGAAAGGAAGGAAGAAAGAAGAAAAACAAACTGGTGGTGCAGCAGAGATCCAGGATGACCAGTTGTTCACAAGGAACAGGAGACCATGAGGCAGCCAGAACCTTTAGCACTCACTGATTGAGGAAGCGATTGTTGGATAACAGGACAGTGAAGATCGGAAGCTAATGAGGATTTGCCCTGGAGTGTCTTTAGTCTTAGTAGTGTTAACCTTAGTTTTAGTCTTAGTGGTTTTAGTCTTAGTCTTAGTCTCGGTAGGTGGCAGAGAATGGCTCACCCCTATGGGAAAATGGGAAATCTCAAAAGGTTGATACCAAAAATCCCCAGCCTCCCTTCATCCCTTAGGGAAGTGTGGAAAACTAGCCGTTGTAACTTTGTGGTCCCCAACATCATTCCTGTGTTGAAAACCTTCCTGTGGCTTAGCACCTCATTTGGGTCAGTCTGTAAGTACCTAGAGGTCCCCTCCTGACCACCTCATGCGTGTGCGCTCGCACACACACACACACACACACACACACACATAAGTGTACACAGGTGCACAATTAGTAATTACAAGCATGTGTCGCCAAAAAAATTTGCACCTTTTCTCTTTGTGCAAGTCAAACAGCGCACTCTCCTTCTCGTAGGTGGCTACAGCCCTCCCCCCGCTTTGTTTTGCACTACTGCATCTTCTGTCACCACTTTACATGTTATGCTTGTGGAGCAGTAAAGTGAGGAGTATCATTGTAATAGTGTGCAGTTAGTAGCAAGTTACGAAAAGTGCACCTAACCCAGTCTGAGCATGTCCGGAAAGCCGAGCGCCTAACCTAACCTCAGGGATTCTATGAAAGTCTGCCAGAAAAAACGACACCTAATAAAACTGGATCTTGTGGTGGAGAGAGAGCAAAGGATACTAACAGTAGAGGCCAAGGCAAAGCGGAGCAAATGATAGTTTTATCTTGGAAGTGATGACATAATACCTCCAGGAAGAAGTTGTTCTATCAGGTAGTTAGGAAGGATGAGGCTTGATTCCCCAGACAGTCATCAGACTGCGAAGATTTGGGGAGAATTAGTAAGCAAAAATGAAAACATTTCCATGTTAGAACTGGAAGGAAAACCTTGAGATTTAGCCCGATAAAATAGAGAAACTTCCTAAACAAATTCCATAGAGAAAAATATAGGGGCAAATTAAAAGCAAAATGGGAGATGGCTGATAATTTTCTCTAAGACAAGGAAGGTCTGAGGATGTAGCTAAGTGGTGGATCGCTGGCTGAGCACGCACAAGGCCTGGGTTCTGTATCCAGAACAGGAGAAACAAGAGACCTGCTATCTAAGGCAGCAAATAAATGAGATAGGGCCACTGGTCACTGGCATTTCAGGATTCACACGTACTCTAATCTTGTTTAGGGTAAGTATAGTAATTGTTCCTTGTCAAGGATTTACAGAGGTTCTAAAATGAATTTAAATGTTATGCTTTAGAAAAATGGATTCCATATTAGGAGATCTCTAGAGGACGAAGAGGAATAAACAAGGATTATGATGTGTTTGCTGTCCTACTTGCTGTTTGAGACTGCACTGTGTATGAACATGCTTTTAACCAACTGTAATAGTCACCTAGGGTAGTGTAGCAAAAGACCCCAACACCTCATGGCTTAAACATGGTTACTTGTCCTGATCCTTATTCTGCTGACCTCACCTTGGCCTAATCATTTGTCAGCTGCCTGGGGCCACAGGATACAGAGCGGCGGTACTTGTCGGCTACTTTGCAGGGAGTCTGCGGGCGCCTTCTTCCTTTCCTCACCCATAGCATCTCCTTCATTCCTTTTCCTCCTTGAGGTTTTAAGGTGACAGCAGGAATGTTCCAAGAGGGGAGAGAGCAGCCAAAGGCCTAGTTTCAGGAGCTGCACACCATCAGTCGTGCTGTACTCCTCGACTTTATTACGATTGCAAACTAATTCATTTAACCCTCATAACAAGTCCAACATGGTGGCACATGCCTGTAATCCCAGCACGTGGGAGGCTGAGGCGGGGGGATCTTTGCGAGTTTGAGGCCAGCCCGGGCTACAAAGTGAGCTCAAGGCCAGCCTGAACTGCATAGTGAAACTGTTTCAAAAAGAGAAAAATAAAATTAAAGAAATAAAACAAAAATAAAACACTAGGGATGTAGCTCAGTGTGAAGGCCCCATGTTCAATCCCCAGTTTTTCAGGGGAAAACCCCTCATAACAGTGCTACAGAAACTTGATACTTTATTATCCTTATTTTAAAAATGAGGACACTCATGTTCCAGTTTGTCTACAGCACCCAGCACCCTCCATCCCCCACAAGCCGCCAGATATGAGAGTCAGTGTCATTTCCTGTCAACAAGCTCTGGGATATTAATTTATCTGAGCCTGTTTGCTTGTCTGTAAAATGGGACTTAGTACTACCACCCAGATTATTTTTAGAATCGAATGAAATCATTTCTTAAGTCCCTAGCATCATGCCTGATAGCTCAGATGTACTCAGAAATGTTAATTTCAACACCTCCTCCTTTCCCTTCTCAGCCTTTTTTATTAGATGGGAAAATGTTTTTATACGTGCTATTTGTCTCATCCTCTTAAGTAAAACCTGAATGACCTAGACTAGAGTTATTATTAAAGGTGACAGTGATTAACATTCTAGTGGCTGAGCGGTAATAAAAAAATTCCCTTTTGATAGAATTAGTCATTTTAAGGCTGCAATCTGAGCTGGTCTACTAAGGTGTTAGTGAGTGACGATCACTTCATGTATTCCTCTTCCAGAGATTACTTACATTTTTAGAGGAAATAAAATGCCAATGAAAGAATGGGACGAGAGAACTGTCGGTTTTGTGGCAAGCTAGCGAGGATGTGATGATTAGGAAAAGGGTCTTTCTGGTGATGCTGTATGCTGTCTGCCACCCTGGGCCTGCCCCAGCAGTTATCAAGGAACATGCACATTTTGTATATAATTTATCGATTTGGATTTTTATAGGGGGAACAAAGATGCCTCTTACTAAATTCATTTGGGTATGTGACATTTAGATTAGCATGAATGCAGTTACTGCGCTATAAATTTGAACAGCAGTGCTGACAAAGGAAGGTTTGGACCTGTTGGGAGCCCACCCCCACGCCCCATTTATATACTGAAGTCTTAATCTCAGTACTCAGAATGTGGCTGCATTTGGACATAGGGCCTTAAAGAGGTGATTAACTTAAAATGAAGTGTTTAGTACCCTAATTCATTATAACTAGCATCTTTACAAGAAGAAGAAATTTGGATACATGGGGGAGACACCAGAAACACGCCACTTAAGAATATTTCAAGAGGGCAGACACATGCAGGCCAGGGAGAGGGGCCTCGGGAGAAACCAGACCAACCAGCACATTGATGTTAGACTTCTAGATTCCAGAAAGGAGAGAAAACAAGTTCATATTGTTGTAGATTGACCACCTAATCTGTGACATTCTGTTGCAGCAAGGTCCGTTTTCTACCTTTGCATGCGCTATTTGATATTTGTCTTTTTTTTAAGATCAGAAATGTTTATTATAAGAAAACAAATTGGGAATGGATTATAGATCAAGTGTTCTCATGAAGTAATCAAATTAAGTTATATGATCAGTCACAGAGAGCCCAGGGGTGTGGTAGCCGTGTTCCTCTCCATGGTCTCCCTTGCTGAAAGCAGGTCAAAAACGCTTCTGGTGAAAATGGTGAGCCAGGCTGGGAGAGCTATTACCTCGAATGCCAGGAAACGCCGACTCTGGGAGAAAATGACTCTTTGCATTGTGATCTCATTGTGAAAAAAAAGTCCTCTTCGTTGAATAGAAAAAAATACACTCTCTCTAAACAATGGATTGAAAATGAATTTGATTTATAAATGAGAAGACTGGGGCCGGATTCTGATTCAGAAAACCCAGAGCCTATAATAAAAGAGGAGGAAAGGCAGCATCAGCTGCCTCCTGTGATTTGCAGACCATTGTGAAAGGGAACAGTGTGGTGAAAGAAGGTCCTTTGTATTAGGACAAATCTCTTTCTGGATATTTTTATAACCCTTAATAAATAATCTGCACTATTGTTCCTTCTAAAAAACATGTTAAATTATACTCTCTGACATTTTAAACTAGCCATTTTAGAATTACCTGCATTTTCCCACCAAGGCCTGTTTATTTTTCTTTTCTTTTTTTGATACTGGGAATCGAACTCAGGACCTTCTGCTTGCCAGGCGGGCACGGTGCCACTGAGCTGTATCCCAGCCCCGTAACCTGTTTCTTCACATTTCTCTGTCTCTTAAACCCTAACCTACACCACCCCGCCCCATCCCATCATACGTGCATACCCGTAGCTGGCTCTTCTACCTTCCGTCCCTGTGTCTTTAACAAGCTTTAGTTATTTTTCCTGAATAACGTGAAAATCTGTGTTGTTTTTCTAGCTTCATTAAAAAGGAAAAAAACATGAGTCAGCCAGTTGAAGGGAGGAAAAGGGCTTACTGTTTATTGCGTACCTATTTTATGATACGTATTGTTCTCATTTTGCATAGAACATCTCCTGTGGGGAGAAAACGGCAGAGGCCCAACTAAGAAAGAAAAAGAGAAGCAACTGTGATAGCCTTGTGACATCTCCGTAGAATTTGCACTCTGCAGCCACTGCCCTACTTCTGTATCCTTAACACCGCCATCATCAGATCTGCAATATCTGGTAGTTACAGAAAACACTATGTAGATTTCTAGGCATAACCCATGTTAAAATGTGAGAATCGCATACCTTTGGAGTGTGTGTCCATTAGGGTGGGCCTAGGAAACAGCATGGGGCACTAGTGCTGCTGACAAATTATGGACAGTCCTAAGTCATTTGCAGGTGCATGTCCCCTTCTTAATAGAAAGTAACTAAAGGAGAAATGGGAAAAGCTGCTGAATGGACCACTACATGATAAATCTGGAAGAGTGACAGCTACTCTGAGGACGAGGAAAGCATGTCTGGCTGGTGTCAAGTGTGCTGCATCTCAGGGAAGATTTCCTTGGGCTTGGAATGCTAAAGGAGGCCAAGGGAAACAGGCTGGCTCGTTAACATACAAGGGACCCACCAGGCTGTGGCTCAAAGGTGGACTGAGGTGCGTTTTTGTACACCTCTTGGGTGAAGGATGGCTTTTCTATTTTTAGAGAACTGTGTGTGGCAGAGACCTTACAAGTCTGAGCAAGTGTTGGGGGTCAGGACTTCTACACTGTCTAGAGAATACGATGCTACTCATAACATCTGCAAGCCTTTGTTTTACAGGTAAGAACACAGAGGCAAAGTTATTCAGATGTTCCAGCTATTTAGAAACAGAACCAGTGTGAGAACATAGGTCTGCTGACTGGCCCAGTATTTACTCACCTACACACTTTATGCCAGAATACGCAACTGACTACAGTGGAATGAGCTTCAGATCAAGTATTGTACTTCTTTGCATTACATTAATTTAGTCATCTGTCACGTGCCTTCTGTTGATTAAAGAAGAAGAAGAAATTATAC
This sequence comes from Dinomys branickii, assembly GCA_004027595.1. NCBI lineage: Eukaryota > Metazoa > Chordata > Mammalia > Rodentia > Dinomyidae > Dinomys > Dinomys branickii. The sequence continues at coordinate 18,748 of PVLD010023700.1, read as the reverse complement.
ACAGATCAGAATTAATCCACCATCTCCACTACAGAACTTTAAGTGCATTGTACTAGATGATTTTATGATTCAGAGACCTTCTTGCTGTGGGGGCATCTGTTGCTCCAAAGACTGCTGCTGGGCCTCTATCACAGCATTCCTACCCTTATTCACAGTTCCGCTGCTATGTGGCTTCCCTTACCTTCAGTCAGCCACCAGAAAAGCTCAGGGGCCCTCCTTCCAGTGTATCATCTAAAGGTCTACAATAGTCTAGCACAGCAGCACGCTGCCCACACCAATCACCTCGTGTCATTCCGTCACCTAGACACTACAAGAAGAGTGGGTCCAGCACAATAAGCCATCTTGAAGAAGAGCTCATATTCATATAACTTTGTTATAGTATATTATTACAGTTGTTCTGTTTTATATTAGCTACTGTTAATACCTCTCTATGCCACATTTATAAACGTTATCATAGGTATGTGTATGTAGGAAAAAGCAGCCTATTGAGAAGTCCATATTGTCTGTGGGTTCAGGCATCCTGTGGGGCCTTGGAACACACCATGTCTTTTAGGGATAAGGGGGTGCTACCATACAATTACTGGCTGGATTACTGGATAAATGACTAAACTTAAAGGACTATACACCAGAGATAACATAACATTCCTTACCACCGGCACACCAGAAACTGAGTTTAATTGTACCACCTTTGTACCCCGCTCTTTTTTCCTCTTTCATATACCTTTTGTAGTAACTAGCCATCAAGATGGCCCACAGTGATTTTTGCCTTTTGTTATTTGTCCCTTTGGGAAGTTTCCTCCAGACTAAATAGAACTGCCCTGTATAACCAACAGAATATTGTGTTAACGACAGCGTGTGACTTCAGAGGCTAGGTCATAAAAAACACTGGGCCTTCAATTTTACTCTCTTGGATTGTGCTGGGGAATGTCAGGAGGATAGTGAAGCAGCCCTGTGGAGAGATCCAGATAGTAATAAGGAACTAAGGCCTCTTCCCTGAAACTGACTGTAACTTGCCTAGCATGTGCATGAGCCGTCTTGGAAGGACATCTTGCTGCATACGAGGCCTACTTATGCTACTCCTGGACTTCTGATGCCAGGAACTTTATAAAATAATGTTTAAACTACTAAGTTTTGGGGAAATATGCAACCATAGATAACATAACTTTTGTTCACTCTGGCCCATTTTTTCAGATCACGTGTTCCTATCTTTATCTCTCAGTAGATTTTTAACTACTGACAGCCAGGAAGTTTGTGTCTAACTCATTTTTGTAAGATGTATAGAGATGATTGCAGTGCCTGTAATAATTAAATTGAATGTGTTATGGTTTGTATGTAGGTGTCCCCCCCGTAAAGCCTCATGTGGTCACAGGTGGAGCTTTCCAGAGGTGGCTGGATGTAGGGTGTGTGAATGTGGATTAAGGGTGTGGTACTGGGATTGAAGGTGTGGATGCAATATAGGGGAAAGAAGAAGGGCCAGCTTGCTGCTGCTGCTGCTTATTGCTTCGCTGCTTCCTGCCTGCCTGCCATGGACTGTTCCTCCTCTGCCATGTCCCTATGCCATGCCACCCTGCCTTGGAGCCAGCTGACTGTGCACTGAAACCTCCTCAAACTGTGAGCTAAAATAAGCCTTTCCTCCCTTAACTTTGGGTGTTGGGTGTTCTGTCCCAGCAACAAGGAGAGTAACTAGGACAATGTGATTTAGTTTTTTCAAGGCTAAAACCCCAGGGTTGGTCCTATTGTTTCTGTTTGGAATGGTGGAATTTATCTCCTTTTCTGCTGCAAAACAAATACAATATTTTAAATGACTTTCCTTAAGAATTTAGAGTACTTGAAATATATAAATGAAACAAAACTGCAATTATGATGTAACAGTCTAACAAGTATCTATCCAAACAAATAAAAGGAAAGACAGCAAGATTAAGACTAATGGTTACGGGAACCGATAGTTGAAGTATTCACTAAAGGATGTCCCTTTTTGCTTAGTTGCCTTTATTCTGTATTTAAAAATAATTTCAAACTTACAGAGGCTGGGATGTAACTCAGTGGTAAACCATTTACCTCTCATGAGCAAGGTCCTGGGTTTCACCCCTAGCACCAAAAAGTAATAATTTCCAACTTATAGATAAGCTGAGGGAGAAAACAACACACAGAATGCCCGTATACCTTCTCCCTACATTGGCCTATCATTAAGATTTTGTCTCATTTGCCTGATTACTTGGTCTTTATGACCATTGTTACTTCTTCTCTCAGTACATAGATATAGATAGATATAGATATAGATATAGAGAGATACACATGTACTGTACCTGTAAATATGTTATCTACATCTCTTTCTAAATCATTTAAGCATAACTTCAATACATTACATCCACTCATCCTAAATTATTAGATGTATAACAATTACACCTGGCAACTTTAATTAATTTTTCCCTGATCCCTTACTGTTTGCAGTTCAGATTTGTCAGTTGATCTAGTAATGTTGTGTGTGCCCCTTTCTTCCTTCCTAGTGTGGGATCTAGGGTCATGCATTTGTAACATTGCCAGTCTTTCTATTTCTTCATGGCATTGTTACTTTGGAAGAATAAAGGCCCAACCCCTCCTCTTTTCTAGTAGAATACTCCATTTTTTCATTTTGTCTAATGTTTTCTTATGATTAAATTCAGATTATACATTGTACAAATATCCTTTTAAATGTTCTAAAATGTGAAAATAGTATTCCATCAAAAAAATCAATTTGAAACAAAATTTAGGTCAAACACAGAATTTGAAAGAATTATTACACATTAAAATGGAAAACTAAAATGTGCTAAGAATCAACCTCCTAAAAATATTTACAATAAGATCATTTTCAGTCTTTCAAATTATTATAAATGATTGATTCAACAACTGGGTTTTTAAAAATCAAGAAATCTCTTAACATTAAAGTAACCTTAGATAGCTTTATTTAGCTTTATTGCATACTGTGCTTTCCAGAAAGCCAATAGTACCTTTCTGTAGAAACAAAGGATTTTCTTCCAACTTTTGCTAAATTTATTCCACAGACATTATTAAATTCTTATTACCTGCTAGACACTGGAGTGGGCCCTAGGAATACAAAAGAGAATGTAAAACAGACTCAGTATGCCACATTATGTGTTAAAAGATAATCAGAGAGACTAACAAGCCTCAGAGAGTGGGAGGAACTTCCTTTGCAGAAAGTGCCCCCTGGAAGGGGGAAGGATCAATGTCTAAATGCCCCTTTCCACCCAAAGAGGACAATCCATGTTCTTCCTTGTAGAGAGGCACATCCAGCTACAGAAAATGCCATTGGTTGGCATTTTGAAAACCTATTTTGGTGCATTAAAAAATAACAAACCATGCTGAATAGTAGAGTTAATGCTTTTCACAGATTTGGAGACGAGATAGGTTATTTCTTTTAATGCTGTAATTTTTTAATTGTTGCAATTATTTTGTACTATATTATCTGCCCCAGGGATTTTATTTTTCAATCACAGTACTTAATTTTATTTATTTATTTATTTATTTTTGCGGTACTGGGGATCGAACTCAGGACCCTGCGCTTGCTAGGCAGGCGCTTATTCCACTGAGCTATATCCCCAGGCCTCACAGTACTTAATTTTAAATTATGTATCTATTTATACATCTTCCCCGACAGTAACATGGATGTCTTAGTTACTTTTCTTTCATTGCTGAGACAAAATACACAACACCCAAAGTTATAGGGGGAAGGTTTACTTAGCTCACAGTTTGTAGATATTTCAGTCCACATCAGCTGGCTTCAAGGCAAGGCGGCATATGGCAGAGGGGCAACGGTTCATGGTGGGGGAAGACAGCAAAAGCAAGAGAGAGACCGCGTAGGCAACAAGAGAGGTGGGGGAAGGGACAAGCCTCTCTTGGTCCCTTATATGGTATGCAGCTCCCCGCCCCAGAGCAGGTGTGGCACTCACACCCTTAATCCCAGCATGCGACCATGAATCAATCACAAACTCTAGAAGCCTGCCCCATGACTGCATGAGGCTTTGGGGGACATATGGACAAAAACTGTAACAATGGTGACTGCATAAATATTATTTTAAGGTGGAAATGTTTTTTTAAGTCTGAAGACAACTCTTATCTTTTCATGTTTTGATCATCGTTTTCACTTTATTCCTGACTCTCCCATGTGTCAAGATCTTAGGTAGTTCATTTCATGTAAAGGCTAATGTGTTCCCCACTTTGTGAGTCTGATTTCTGCTAGAGAACGTCATTATACATGGGCTGCTGAAAATACCCCAACTTAGGCCTGGAAGTAAGTGCTATTATGCTAACATTGGGATAATTTCTAATAAGAGTACCACCATAGATAATTTCAGCTTTTGTAAACATAACATAGATTAATACACATGGTTGTACTATATAGATATTTTTAAATTAAAATTGTATTACTTAGGAAGGTGGATTAACTTTTATGTCATTCTCATAAGAATAAAGAAAATGTGATCGTTATCTATTCAAATTCTATATTCTACATTTTCTCAGTATAATAACTGAGAATAGGAAGAGACAGAAACAGTCCAAGCAGGCTTATTGGCAAACCTGAGAGGCACCTCTCTGAGAAGATGAGCAGGAGAAAAGGTGCTCTCTTACAGACTCAGGCGGTTTAAGGCTTTGGAAAGAGTGGGGATAGTTTTCTAACAGGAGACTTGTAGGAGATTTAGTAAGGGACTTCTGATTCGCTTTTTTGGTAATCTGGCCGTTTTCCCCAGGAAACCAAAGGTTAAATAAACAGAGACAGATCTCCTGAAGTGGTGGGTTTTGGTCAAGACAGCAGTACTCAGCCACCTTTATCATTGGTCCTATGTGCATGATCACTGGGAGTTAGGTGAGAATGAACTTTACCAAGACATTAAAGAACTATGACCAAAGCATGAGCATCAGAATGAAAAGACAGATTAGGGAAGGCGCCACACCCAGACATTGTTGTTAAGGGACTAGAATAGCAATTGCGAACAGCTGGCTTCAAGACCTGTCTATAGGTGTATCTGGAAGCTGTCGGCATGGGTCTGTGATTCAAGTCTCCTTTACTGTCTCTATATTACTATTACTTTTATATCTCTTTGGTTATACTTTTCTGCTAGGTGTTCAGAACCAAGTTAGAGTGAGATCTGTGTCGATCAAAATTAATCTCTTATTATCTGTCAAGGTCAGTCAAGGTTCCTCAGACCTTTACTATTTGGAGCCATGTGCAAAGATTTTCAGCTTCTCCGTATCAGCTGCTGGGATGGGTCATGGTCTTGTTTGACCATGTGGCTGGAGCTGTTCTTTTCTCTTTGGTGACCCTCCTTTCAGCACATTGTATATTTGTTGACTTCTGTCCTCTGGGGCCAAAAAAATGTCACTGTTTAGGAGGTTGGGGAACTCATAAAAGCTGTAGGATTGTATAGAAAGGGCCCCCTCATGTCCTGGGTCCTTGTTGACTTTGGGGGGTTGGGGCCAAAATATTGAGTGTTTTCTTAGTCCAGATACCTTTTTTTTTTTAAGCTGTGTTCTCCAAACCTTAGTTTTTGAACATCCAGAAGATCAGTTATCTTATCTAGACATCAAGCCCCTTGAAATGTGTAATATGACCAGGGAACTGTTATTTTCTTAACAATCATGCTTGTCTTAGACGTTGAGTCCCTGTAGAATATTAACAGACACAGTTATAGTTTTACAGAGAAAACTTGAAATTAAGGGCAACAAAACCTTTTAGTATAAAAGTGATGACATCATATTAAAGGAATTGGCGAACACATCTCATCACCAGTAGCCAAACACAAGTAAGGTAGAGTTAGATATTTGGGCCTAAAAGTTTATTACCATAAACAACTTTAGCCTGGAAGTTGCAATTAGTCTGAGATGTTTTTCAGTTTTGTATTTCTGAAGAGCTGTACACTTAGAAAACACAAATACATTTAATATACCATGAAGGAAACAATAAGGACTGTCACAAACCAGGTTGTAACTGCCCCAGGAAGCACCTCTGCCCTGTTTTTTGTCACTGGACAGTCTAGATGTCTGCTAGTTATGTAGAAAAGCCTATATCCAGTATCAATTTCAGAAATGAGTGATAAAGCCTTTGTCTGAAAGCACCAGTGAGACCAGAGAGTTGGGACCTGGGGAGAGTGACCTCAGGTTATTGTTACATTGCGAATTTGGCTGTCAACTCTCTCAAGTCAGCCTTGAAAGTATCTTATCTCTACTGAAGCAGCAGAAGAACAAATTAACCAAATTAACCCTGTAATTGTAGTCTAAGGATTTATAACGCACAAGAGATGCTTGAAGCACATTCACTTGAAGCCAAAAGTAAATTTACCATTGTTTGTTTCCCTGGGCCTATTTATTTATTGGCTGGTAGAGGAAGGTTTGCAGGAGTGCCCGGGGAACTGCACAGGAGGGCGTGAGTGATAGGGAGAGCAGGGGTGGGGCAGAAAGCTGAGCTGCTTCCCGGGCTCTCTGAGCTCTATCTGCAGCTGAGGCAGCGCTAGCTCAAGAGCGGAAGGAGGAAGAACCTGGAATGAGGAAGGCTCATCCTCCTGCTGAGGGCTGCACTTTAAGGTGTTCAGTGTAGGTGAGGAAGGAGGGAACGTTTCCTGCGGTAGTAATGTCTGGTGGGCAGAGTAAGTTTGGCAGAGAGGGAAGACCGCAGAGAGAAAAGAAAGCTTGGGGTGTCCCTGCCCCTGGTTAGCAAGATCACAAAGAATTTGAGGATCAAGGAATGAAATAGGAAACATTTAGGCCAAATAGCCCCTCTTAAACAGAGGAACGAAAGATAGTTTAAAGGTAACCTAAAGATGTATCTCCTACCCTGGTCCGATCTCCCAAGAAGTCTACCACAGAGCCCAGCCCTACAGGACCACTGAGGGTCTGGGATTCTCTGTGTGGCCTGGCTATATCAGAGAAGATTTTTATGGGAGATTGGGCAGGCGTCCCAGAGGGGTATCTGCCAGAATTAGAGAAATTTGGGAGCCCATTTTCTTGTTCTATTCTTTTGAGATCATTTATAGAAAAGGAGACATGAGCCCTGACACACCCTCAACATCTGCATCCCTCTCTCTCTGGATAAGCCCAGCATGAGGGGGACTAGGGCTGGCAGCAGGAAGGTCAGAACAGAGGAGGTGCTCGCCTACAGACTCAGGGGGATTAAGGCTTTCCGAAGGGGAAGGGGAGTTTTCTAACAGGAAACTTCTAGATTTATCCAGGGATTTCTGATTCCCTTTTTTGGTAATCTGGCCGTTTTCCCCAGGAAACCAAAGGTTAAATAAACAGAGATCTCCTGAAGTGGTGGGCTTTGGTCAAGATAGCAGTACTCATGGCCAATCTCTATCAATAATTAAATACTACATCAAAGCAAAGAAGTCAAGATATTTACAGATTTGATTAGTTTTCAGTAGTGTGGGGGACCAAGCCCGGGGTGGTGCACATGCTATATAAATGCTCGGTCATGTTGTCAGAAAGATGGTCTTAAAAGGCACCAAGATAACAGAAAGGGATTCTTAAGCCCTCCATGAATCCAATATAAAACAGGGGAAAAGATTTTTTTTTTTAATGTTGGCATATTAGTCACTTCCCTCCTTGCTGAGAGAAAATACCCAACTCCTACAACTTAAAGGAGAGGGTTATTTGGCTCATGTTTTGGTCCAGAGTCAGCTGTTCCAAGGCAGGACAGCATGACAGACAGGCGTGACTGAGAAGAGCTGCCCACCTCCTGGCATCCCGGGAGACTCAGAGTCAAGGGGCGTGCCAGGGAAGAAGTGGAGCCCTTCCAGGCCCTGCCCACAGTGCCCCACCTCTTCACACCAGACCCCCTCCTAAGCAGAAAGTCAGCTATGAACGCTGTAATTCAATCCCCTCACAGATGTGCTACTGGTAAGCCAATGAGGCTGTTGGATAACATCTAGATATAAACCATAGTAGTTGGTAAATACTGACCAAAGAGTGTTATTTTATTGATAAATATGCACTTTAATCAAAATAATTTTATGATATGATATTCAAAATAGGCTAATCTTGATAAAATTTCTTTCTTTTAAAATTAAGGAGAAAAGGACAGAGGTTTTATCTTTTTTATCTTTTTTTCCATGTGGTTTAAACGTAGTTAGCTATAATAGATAATATAGTTTCTCAAACTACCTTTTTTTTGAGACAGTGTCTTGCTAGGTAGTTCAGACTGACGTTGAATTCACTATGTAGCCCAAGCGTGCCTCAAACTCACAGAGATCTTCCTGCCTCAGCCTCCCTAGTGCTGGGATTATAGGCATGCACTACCATGCCCGGCTCAAACTACCTTATAGTTGTTGAGCCCATAGTAGGACAGTATTGTAAAGTGTAAAGGAGGCTTTGAATCTAATTTTAAATGAATGTATATTGCTTAGAAGTTAATTTTTTATTTATATTATTAATATCGAATAAGAGTTGACTAGACTGTCTTAAATTTAAAATCTTTGTTACTTTGTACAGAGCTTAGAGAGCAGAATGCCACTTTTTTTTTTTTCTGTCCTGGGGATTGAACTCAGGGAGACCAGGCTAGGTCTCCTACTCGCCCACCCCCACCTTTTTCTTTCTTTCACTTTGAGGCAGAATCTTGCTAAATTGCCCAGACTAGCCTTGAACTTGTGATCCTCCTACGTCAGCCACCTCAGTAGCTGGGATTACAAGCATGTACCACCACACCACACCGTATTTTAAATCTTTTAGCTTACTACTACATACAGTTATCAGGGATTTCTTTTTTATGTTAAAACTTGCTGAATGCTGGAAATTTCGTATGGTTCAGTCTCACACAGGTTTCCCTGTCAGACAGTTTCTGCCTTTCTAGCCTATCTCGCCTCACCTTTGTGTTGGCTGTTTAAACGGATATAGTAAAACACTGAGTAACTTAGAAACCACAGACCTTTGTTGCTTACAGTTCGGGCGCTGAATCTGTTGGTGTCCTCATCTTAGGACTTGCCAGCCTCTGGAACTGGGTGTTTTACTATATACCTGTTCTATGACAAGTTTACAAATCCTGGCTACTTCCTAATTGTTTTGTTTTAATCTTCTATTTCCTGTTTATCTTGACTTCAAGACCTCTAGTGTTCTGGCTGAAGCTTAGCTGTCAAATCTTTGAACCACACAGCTTCCTTTCGTCTTTTTTATACTACAGAGGTAGATCTTTTTCTTGTCACACTAGCATGGTGTATTCAGTTCAGTCTTCTGAATTTTCTGTTGTGTTACATCATCTCCTGGGGGCAGCTTCCTTCCCCTGCCTGTACCTGAGCTCCAGCCCCAGCCCCTGGAGCTCAGGAGTGGAGTGCTTGCACTACAGAAGGAAAGAAAAAAAGATCTGACTCAGATCTCATCTCTTTCATTAAGCTTTTCATAATTAGTTTTTCGAATCCAACTTTCCTGCACCTCATAATTGATAATTTATATATTATCTTTGCTTGGATGCATGTGAAATTATATGTTCTCTTTCTATATTGCTGTATATTTTTGAATTACATTGTCTTGTTTTCTATTATCTAATTTGCATTGATGTTATTTTTGTAAGAATAGATATTGTACTCTATTTCTTCTTTATTTGCCAATGCTGAGCACATGATAAATCTTTAGTAAGCACTTGTTTGTTAAATAATATTTCTAATGAGTGGAGTGACAGATACGGATGACAGCACGTGATGGTAATTTTCATAGGATTTTTGTTTGCTTATAAATGCTGTTCTCCGCTGATTTATTTATTTTGCAGGGCCTGGAGAATAGCCTCTCATTCTCACACTTTCATCTTTTTGCGAGATTAGTCATCACTGAGCTTCTAGGAAGAGTGTTGTACTGGGAACTTAATAGTTCTCTCATTATCAGATTATTCCCCAGAAAACTCTCTCTGTTAGTACTTTTCCAGACTCTCTTTTTTTCAAGATAAAAGGAAATCCTATCATGTAGCTGATAATGATGGAGTGATGTAAGAATTGATATTATAATAGTCCTCCAAGAAAAGGTAGTTAATTCTCTTGACTGTTCTCTAATATATGACTATCGTATGACATTGTAATAACTATATGAGGAGACAAAAGGTGTACCTGCACCCCAAAGATCATTCTGGTAGATATGAACGTAAGTTATTTATTAAACCGCTAAAGGGAATGTGAATTTTGTTTAAAAGACCCACCAGTCTCCTATAGATAAGAAATCTTGAAAGCTGACAGGTTCTCATTTAAAATTCTAACTTGAATGGTACACTTTGTTTTTAACTGAACCACTGTATCATACAGGATTAGCAGACAAATGCTAAATGTTTCATGGCCTCACTTCATACTCATAACATTGAGAGTATTATCCCTATTTTACAAATAAGGGAACATATTTAGAAAAATTAACTTTCTGTAAAATCTGTCAACCCATAAATGATGGAACAGAGTTTAAAACCAAGTCTCTGGGCTCCAAAGTAAAGTCTTTTGAACTCAAATCCAATGTTGTTAATCACTAGGCTAAAACCACTGCCTGACTATTACTAGGTGTGTATGTTATATGCTAGCAGTACAAGGAAAGGACCCTGTCCCTCCTGGTTCGGAGAATGAGTTAGACAGGGAAAGATGGGAGAAACTGGAAGGGCCCGGATTAGCAGAGGCACAAGATAGGAAACAATATGAAATGTGGTACTAACGACATTGATGTAGCATTACCTTTTATGATCCTTTATGATCATTATGAACTAGAGGGTAACCAGAATTTGGCTAGTGCTTTGTGGATAAATGGCATGGGGTCAGGCATAGTGGCACAGGTCTATGTATCCCAGCTACTCTGGAGGCTGAAGCAGGAGGGTTCTAAATTTAAGCCTACCTGGGCAATTTAGCAAGACTCTCTCAAAATTAAAAGGGCTAAGAAGAAAGTTCTCTGGTGTAGTGCTTGCTTGCCACGCACAAGGGACTTGGGTTCCATGCCAGTACCACAAAAAAGATGTCAGGGACATTAGTCGAAAATTAAATTCTAATAACTCGTCTGTCATTTCAGCTGCATGATGATCCAAGTTCTTCTGAGTATTAGTTTACCTATCAAATAGGGTGGTGATGGCAAACCTTTTAAAGACCAACTGTCCAACCTGCAACTCAAAACCCCCTTATTTATCACAAAGCACCAACACTACAATCAAACCTGAATCCTGAGGTTTTAGTTTAGAAAAAACAACTCATACACTAACACCTTTTTTCTTAAAAAGTAAAACATAATTACAGAGCTTTCAATGATACAAACAGATGTTTATTTAAGGGTAAAAGTTTTCTACCAAAAACAAAACAAAAAAATACACGGGCTGGGGATATAGCTTAGTGGCACAGTGCCCTCATGGCAAGTGCAAGGTCCTGAGTTCAATCCCTGGTACCAAAAAACAAGTCTGCATGTGACGTGCTTTTGTGCACTGTTATGCTTGGCTGCTGCAGCGATGCTAGGGCAACCTGGCCCTTGTGCCTGCAGAGAGGGCCCTATGTTCCTACTGCAGCATGCATGCCATGGGTTCAGCACCACTGAAATAGGGAGTGTATGTCTGTTTTTAAGGTTGTTAGGTTTATATGATATACATATGAGAAATAGCTATCAGAGTGGAACATGGAAAGTGAATATCATTGTGCCTAATTATTTGGAAATAAACTCAGTGCTGGATGGCAGAAAACCCTACATTGCAGTGGTTTAACAAACTGGAGTTTCTTTAATCACACAAGACTGGGTGATAATCCACGACATGTATCACACCCTAAGGTGTCAGGGACCCAAACTTGTGTGTTGTTACTGGGCCACCCTTGGCCTCGATCTCCTGGTTAGGGTGGCATTTTTTTAAAAAGGGCGGGGGGAACTGGAGATATAGCTCAGTGGAATAAGCGCCTGCCTGGCAAGTGCAAGGTCCTGAGTTCGATTCCTGGTACTGCCAAAAAAAAAAAAGAAAGAAAAAAGAAATGGCATTCTCATGAAAAGCATTAGGATAGAAAAGATAGGGTGGAAAAAGGAAATGCCAGGAACGTGCTCTGACTCCTTGGGGCAGGCATGCTGAGGACAGCATATGAAACTTCTACCTGCGTGTCGCTGGCCAGAACGTCTGACTGAGCTGCTCTGCATCGCGAGGGAGGCTGAGAGCTGTAGCTATTCTCAGCAGCCACGGTCCAGCCAAAAATGGCATTACGATGTAAGGTGGGAAAGATCCCTTGTTTTATACTATCTTACTAAAGTTAAAAGATCATGACTTCTTTGACACCGGTGTGATTTGGCTTACTGTTTTTACAAAGAAGTAATCCTAGCTAGAGCACAAAGGCAAGTCCTAGTTTTAACAAGGTGAAGTTATATTCAGTCTTGCCTGGGAGCGAAATAACAAAGGAAAAGGACCTTGGTCGGGTCCTTGGTAACTGTCTTCACATTTACAGTTCAGGAAGAGAAAGTGAAGCCAGGAGAAGGAGGAAGGGGGAAATGGCATAACTGGGTATCCAGAAAGCTGAGGATGCTTCAAGGAGGGAGGGATAGGCGGCGTGAAATGCTTCCGTGAGACTGGGCAAAATGCACAGGAAACACGCGCTGGACTTGGCCACACAGATGTCACTTGTGACCTTCAGAAGAGCAGTTTTAGTGGAGATTTATTGAGAACTCGCATCAGGTCGGAGAGGGCTAAAGGTAAGTGGATCAGGAGGAAAGAAACAACGATCTTGAGAGGTTCTGCTGCCCCAAGGAGAAAAATGGGCAGAGGGCTGGAGGGAAATCGGGACAGTTTTCTCCCCTATACTAGGACTGAAAAGAGCATGTCTGCCTGTTTGTGTTCAAATGGGAATGAGCTGGCAGGCAGTCTTAAGCCTGTAGACACTGGTGCTTAGGATGTAAAAAGTGATATTTGTTCTTTAAAAGTCCCTGCAGAATCAACTGTATATTTTTCTTTATACTGGATTTAAGGCTTCAGCAGTGCATTGCTTTTTACTCATGAAAGAGTTCAGTGTATTCTGTCTAGTGATAAATATATGTTGCTAGAGAAACTTGTGTTCCTTGGAAGCATTTTTAGGAACTACCCAGTTGCTAAAACACTTCCCAATATAATACTTCTGGTTAACCAAAATAGTAAATATTTTATTTAATAATTGAAAAATATTTGTAAAACATCAACACTAACTTACATCTCAAAGTATATGTGCCTCACTGAGAGACTGAAAATATATAAATGAACTGTACAATAGCTAGTCAATATATTTTTCTTAAGTACCTGCTATGTTCCACACCTACTATGTTCAGTACCTACTATGTCGGCCTGATTCAGGGCTGAAATGGGTTCTTCCCTCAAGGAATACTTACATTTTAAAAGCTGGGAGGGAGACAACAAGCAGATACAAGGATAACTTCGTGTACTGAAAGTTCTATGCAGAAAATAAAATGGGATCATATAATAGCGACTTGGGTAACTACTTTTGCTAGCTAAGAAAAGCCTTTTTTGAGGTGACCTGTTAGTTAAGATTGAATAATGGATGAAGGCGGTTCAAGCCAGAGAGAAAACCTAGTAGAAACGCCCTAAGATGGGAGGTATTTGGTAGCAAGAAGACAGACGGGCTGGTGTGACTAGAATAGGGAATAATCCAGGAAGGGAACGGGAAGAGGTTGTAACAGAGTATGTTAGGGCAAGGTTATGTGAGCCTTGTTGATGAGGGTAAGGAGACTGGGTTTGGACTTTCTCCTTAATGAAAATTTATGGAAGGGTCAAATAAAGTAGACACATGATTAGATTTACCTTCGGGGAGATCAGCCTGGATACCGTGCGGAACAGTCAGGGAGACCCGCTATAGGGAGGTTGTGGTGGTGGAAAGGTTAAAACAGATTCAGGATATTTTGGAGAAGTAATGCTGATAGGATGTACAGATGGACTGGACATGGGATATAAGGAAAGAAGAATCATAAATTCAACAAGAACATTTATTAAATACCTGGCCCTAGGCAGTGTCCCCTCAGTGAGCAAATGCGTGTGCTCATATAAACAGCCACTCCCCGTTGTCCTTAATAATTGTTCGTCACTTCTTCCCATTTTGGTGGACTTTTTCAAACCACCTAAATGATGTGGTAAAATTAATTTTCATGTATTAGTGTGATGTGAAAAATATTTTATTTCAATTTTAAAGTCGACTCTAAACAAGAAACAAATTGCCTGGATTACAATGAAGTACAGAGACCGTTGATTTATCTGCACTTCTGTATGTTGTGTTTGAGTGTGTGGCTCCCCGCACACCGAAACACAACCACATGAAAGTTTCCTTATTTCTAAACCATCCCGCTTCTTACTAACGTCTTGTTTTGCTACCTCAGCAGCATTCGCTTCAGTTTCATGCCTACACTCATCTCTATTTTCAGATTAAATTCATTTTGCTGTCTCTAGTACAGAATGGTAATTCTGCTTGAAAATCATGAAACGCACCCTTCACTGAGTCCTGGGACGCTGTGACCCCCAGCTTCCCCCCTCCCCAAACGCCCTTGGGACTTACTAAATAATGCAGTCTTGCCAGCGATCCAGCGGGCAGAAGCATGACTAACGTGTTAAACGCATAACTGAGACCCGATTACATGTTGATGTGGGCTTGTAACTTCTTGTGGGAGATTCTGATGTTGCCTGCAGGTGTCTCCCTCCTCGCTGAGTTAAAATGGCCTTCTGTCACAGCAAGAGTGCTGGTTAAGAACTTCAATCTCCGTTAACCACAATCAGGCCGTCACCTGCTGGTCTAACTTCTAATGCCCGAAGTCCTACTCTTGATCAGCGGTTTAGAATAACCGTTCTCTCCAGGAATTAGTGTGCCTTCTGTAAAAAGTCAGATGAGAAACATACTCATCTTGGAGAGCCACATGGCCTCTGCCGTCTCCCTCCAACCCTGCCTATGTAGCATGAAAGTGGCCACACAGTATGAAAGTGAGTAGGAAAGCTTATGCTCTAGTAAAACTTTATTCACAAAAATCAGCAGCGGATGGGATTCAGCCAGAATATGCCCTTCTCTACACCTTTGTTAGATAAACTCTTTATTTTGTGCAGGTATCATTGAAACCTGGAAGGAAAAAAGTTAATGGACTATGTTCAGGTGCCATCATGTATCAACTACTCCAAATTATAAGTTTCTATTCTTGGATCTGAGTGATACTAGGCATTGAACCCCAGGCCTTCACACCAAACTATATCACCAGCCCTTTCTGGTTGTTTTGTTTTTGTTTTTGTTTTTGTTTTTTTGAGATAGGGTCTTGCTTAAATAAATTGCTAAGTTGCCCAGGCTGGGTTCAAATTTGTGATCCTCCTGCCTCAGCCTCCCAGATTGCTGGGATTATAGGTATGTATATACCACCACACCTGACTCATATTTTTTAAAAATTTTAAACGCTGCAACTTTTTTATCTTTTGGTGCTGGGTATCAAAGTTTCCAGGCATTCATTAACGTTAGGCAAGACCTCCGCCATGGAGCTATATCCCCAGCCACCCAAAATTGTATTTGGTATTTTGTGTTGTTTTTATCGGACAGGTAGACATTACTACTGGAAGTCTACATAGTCTACAGTAGAAATACTGAATTTAAAATGTACTCTTATAGCTAGGTACCTCCAAGGAAAAACTGTCTCAATTCTGATTGGCAGTGGGACTTAGCTACACAGAGAAATAGAGCAATTGACAAAGACAGCCTACTGGACAAAAAAATGATAACGATTCTTCAATAGATCCAACTTTCTCTCTTTCTGGCCTCTATATGTGCCGCTTGGGTCATTCATTTTTTCAGTTAACCATTAGTAAGTGTTTGTTTTATGCATGGCATGACACTCAGTAAGTATGACCCCCTATGAGTAGCTTTCTAGAAAAAAAATGCTTGATCTAAACAATTGGTATCTATTTTTCTGCCACAGATAGCCCATCCTCTGGCATATAGTGGGTATTCAATAAGTATTTGTGACTAAATTAATACATATCAGTATAAATCAATAAATTGATATTATTGTTAATGACTCATGGAATTACAATGAATCCGTGGACAAATTTATACACAAAACAAGTCAAAGCTGATGTCTACCTGTGAACTCAAGGAGATTCCGAACAGTCTGTAATGTCTAACAATTTTAACAGAATTACTGAAGTATCTGTTCTTCTGTTCACTGCCACCTCCCGCACTTTGAATTTAATAAATACAACAGATTTGTTTCAGAAGAAAAAAAGAAGTGAGAGCTAAGTTAGGGGCTAGAACAAGACAGGTATCCGCCGGCTGGCAGAACATGGGTTTCTTTTCCAACAATAAGTTTCTGATAATGTAATAGAACTTTAAACGGGAAAAGTCTAAAATTGTAAGGATTTTTGCATTTGTGTTCACGTTTTGTTTGTTTTTTGAGGTAAGATCTTACTGTGTTGCCCAAGCTGTATGCAAACTCATGATCCTTATGCATAAACCTCCCAAGTAGCTGGGATTAGAGGCATATTTTTACAGATGAGAAATTGCATTTAAAAGGAATGAGGAAACTTCTTTTTGTTCACTGTCTCCTTATATCAGAAATAAAATTTTGAGGGCCAGGCATGGCCACACCTGTCTATAATGCCAGCACTTGGGAGGCTGAGGCAGGAGGATCTCTGCAAATTCAAGACCAGCCTGTGCTGCATAGTGAGTTCAAGGCCAGCCTGGACTATAGTAAGATCTTACATAGCAAGACCCTGTCTATGAGTGAATGAATGAAATAAAATAAAATGTTGGTCTAAAAGACTAAGAGTCTGAGGTCTTATTTCTTTTGTAATATATAAGGTCATATACTTACATGTTTTATTTTTTCTTTCATATCAGTTGAGTCATCCCACTGTTGTACCAGATGAGCATGACTTTGTATATAACATTCATTCCTTTTAAACAGTAGTCATTTAAAACTTTTTAATCTGTCTTTCTGAAATATCAGCAGTGACCTCCTCCCCCAACTCAATATAGCAGTCAGTGTGAGTGTATTTGATCAAAGGAGGGAACTAACATTTCTTAATTCTCTTATGTGCCAGGCACCATCTTGTTATCACTGTGATCAGTGTTGAGATGTACTAAGTAAATTTAAGCGGAGTCACTAGGATAAGGGCTTCACATATGTTCTGTCCTGTTCCTCTCAACTGTCTATGAGAAAGATGGTATTGTCCTCAGAGCGATTTTAATGAAGAAACTCAAACTTGTGGGTAAGTTTAAATGCTTCCCAAGGTATCACAGAAGCTATGATATGAAGGTGACAAATTAAATTAAATTTCACATCTCTTTTTTTGTTTGTTCATTTGTCTTTTTGAGACAGGGTCTTGCTGTGCAGCTCAGGCTGGCCTTGAGCTCACTTTGTAGCCCAGGCTGTTCTCAAGCTCATAACGATCCTCCTGCTTCAGCCTCCTGAGTGCTGGGATTACAGGCGTGCGTCACCACACCCAGCTAAATTTCACATCTCATTTAATGTTCCCCAGATTCTATATGGTGGGCATTATACTATAGTAAGGGATATTACAAAATAATTCTCCTAAAGTAAAAAATGATATATAATATTTCTACTGTCTTTTTCTTAAAACCATGGGCCAGGGATGTAGCACAGCAGCACAAATGCCTGCCTGGCAAGTGCACAGTCCTGAGTTTGATTCCCAGTACCAAAAAAAAAAAAAACATGCTTCACAGTTGGAAATGCAGTTTACATTTCAACCCAATATACACATATACATATGTGTAACCAAACAAAAACTGTGACCTCTATGTTTTCTATTTTAATTCTTTTATTAATGAATCGTGATCTACAGTGTGAGACATAGATCTACTTATACTTTTCTTAGTGTGACTGTGACACACAATAGGCCAGATATTCTTCTCATTTTCTAGCCCTTCACAATTTGTTTAAACATGACACATTAAATGCTGACTATATCTTGGATACAGTGTTTGTTCCAGGACCTACAAAGTTAAGTAAGATTTAGCCCTTACCTTAAACTCAAATAAGTAAGCCAGACAAAAGGACAGTAGCTTTCAGTGAGCGCAAGGCTATGGGAATGAACGACAAGCAATGGGAGGGTCCAGGGAGGAAGAGCAAGAAGGGATTCTCCCAGTGGGCGTCCTAGACAGGACTGATAAAGGAGAGATGTAGGAAGCAGATCATGTGGACTCAAGGAAGCATTCTCCAGGGCTAAGGGAGAAGGGCGTTTCTGCAAAGGCAAGGGGAATTGACTGTGTGGAACTTGTGCCAGCAAGAGTAAAAACTTTAAGGTAGCAAGATTTTAGACACAGAATGGAGAAGTGAGGCAGAGGGACAGTTAAAGCACCTTGAGGCCTTTTAAGATTGGACTTTCTTAGGGCTGGGGATGTAGCTCAGTGGAATAAGTGCCTGCCTAGCAGGCGCAGGGTCCTGAGTTCAGTCCCCAGTCCCGCCAAAGAAAAGATTGGACTTTCTTATGGAGTGAGAAGTGTAAAGAGGTTTCGAGTTTGGGATATATAAGACAGGATACTTGTGCTTTGGGAAGACAATTGTATCAGCTGCATTAAAGACCGCTTGGAGAAACCATGGCAGTTTGTATACACCCCTGTATGTTATAGTCTGAGGCAGCTATATCTCTTCCCAAGGTGAGAGTCCAAGGATATAGATAAACCCAGGAGTACAGTTATTATCACAGGGAAGATGACTGATTGAGTGGTAGGGCAACGGAGATGAGGGAGGAGAAAAAACGAACTGATCAAAAGGGCCATCATCTGTGTAACCTGAGTAACAAAGATGAAGGTAACATTATGTA
>PVLD010023699.1:0-26915 GCA_004027595.1 Dinomys branickii | reverse complement strand
TTGTAGTATAATTTCAGGTCAGGGATTGTGATTCCACCTGACTTGCCCTTGTTGCCCATGATTGCTTTTGCTATTCTGGGTCTCTTCTGGTTCCAGATGAATTTAAGGCATATTTTCTCTAGATCTGTGAGGTATGCTAATGGTAGTTTAATGGGAATTGCATTGAATCTGTACAACACTTTTGGTAGTATGGCCATTTTCACAATGTTGGTTCTTCCTAACCATGAGCAGGGTATGTTTTTCCATTCATTGAAATCCTCTTCGATCTCTTTTTTCTTTGTTGGATTGATTCCTAAGTATTTTAATTTCTTGGATGCTATTGTAAAGGGTATGGTTTCCTCAATTTCTCTCTCAGTCTGTTTGTTGTTCGTGTATAGGAATGCTATTGATTTTTGGGTGTTGACTTTGTATCCAGATATGCTGCTGAATTTGTCAATTAATTCCAGGAGTTTTCTTGTGGAGCTTTTGGGGTCCTCCATGTATAGTATCATGTCATCTGCAAATAGTGATAGTTTAACTTCTTCCTTTCCTATCCTTATTCCTTTTATTTCTCTCTCTTGTCTAATTGCTCTGGCTAATGCTTCCAGGACTATGTTGAATAGGAGTGGTGACAATGGACATCCTTGTCTTGTTCCTGACTTTAAAGTGAAAGTTTTCAGTTTTTGTCCATTTGGTATGTTGTTGGCTGTTGGTTTGTCATAGATGGCTTTGATCAGATTGAGGTAGAGGCCATCTATTCCTATTTTTTCTAAGGTTTTTAACATGAATGCATGTTGGACTTTGTCAAAAGCCTTTTCTGCATCTATTGAGATGATCATGTGGTTTTTGTCTTTGGCTGCGTTGATATGATGTATTACATTAATTGATTTGCGAATATTAAACCATCCCTGCATTCCTGTAATAAATCCTACCTGGTCATGTTGTATAATTTTCCTTATGATTTGCTGTATTCTATTTGCAAGTATTTTGTTGAGTATCTTTGCATCTATGTTCATTAGAGAGATTGGCCTATAGTTCTCTTTCTTGGTTGGGTCCTTCTCTGGTTTTGGTATCAGTAAAATACTTGCCTCCTGAAACATGTTAGGGAGAGTTGCTTCCTTTTCAATTTCATTGAAGAGTTTGAGGAGTGTTGGTATTAGATCTTCTCTGAATGTTTTGTAGAATTCTGCTGTGAATCCATCAGGGCCTGGGCTTTTCTTAGTTGGTAAGTTTTTTATGACATCTTCAATCTCATTAATTGATATTGGGTTGTTCAGGATTTTTGAGTCTTCCTGACTCAATTTTGGTAATTTGTACATTTCCAGGAATCTGTCCATTTCTTCTAAATTTTCTATCCTATGGGAGTAAAGATTTTCAAAGTAGGTATTAATGATCTCTTGGATTTCTGTGGGATCTGTGGTGATTTCATCCTCTTCATTCCTTATTGCATGAATTTGAGTTCTTTCCCTTGTTTTTTTGATAAGGTTAGCTAGGGGTTTATCAATTTTATTTATTCTTTTGAAGAACCAACTCTTTGATTCACTTATTTTTTGTAGAGTTTTCTTCATCTCAATTGCATTAATTTCTGCCCTGAGTTTTATAATCTCCTCCCTTCTTCAGGCTTTTGGTTTGGTTTGTTGCTCTTTTTCTAAGAGTTTCAGTTGTAGCATTAGGCTATTTATTTGCTGTCTTTCTATTTTCTTTATATATGAGTTCATTGCTATAAATTTCCCTCTGAGGACTGCCTTCATTGCATCCCACAGATTCTGATAGGTTGTACTTGCATTTTCATTTATTTGTAGGTATTTTTTAATTTCTTCTTTAACTTCTTGTGTGACCCATTGGTTATTGAGGAGGTTGTTGTCTAATTTCCAAGTGTTTGTGCGGTTTTTGGAATTCCCTTTGTCATTAATTTCCAGTTTCATTGCACTGTGATCAGATAATATGCATGGGATAACTTCGATACTTTTGCATTTAGGTAGATATGCTCTATGGGCTAGAATGTGGTCAATTTTAAAGAAAGACCCATGTGCAGCTGAGAAAAATGTGTATTCTGATGTTTTGGGGTCAACACTCTGTATACATCTACTAAGTCCATTTGTTCACACTTTTGGTTCAGGTCTGTTATTTCTTTGCTGAGTTTCTGTCCAGTTTACCTGTCTTTTTGGGTCAGAGGGGCGTTTAGGTCCCCCATTACAATAGTGTTATTAGTTGATTTTTCAAGTTTGTTAAGACTTGAGTTGTAAAGTTTGGTGCTCCATTGTTTGGTGCATAAATATTTAGGATTGTTATCTCTTCCTCTTGCAGCTTCCCCCTAACTAGTATGTAATGGCCTTCTTTATCTCTTTTGATTGTTTTTGGTTTGAAGTTTACCTTGTCTGCAAACATAATAGCTACCCCTGCTTTTTTCTGGGGACCTGTTGCATGGAAAGTTGTTTTCGATCCTTTAACTTTCAGCCTGTGGATTTTCTTTTGACTAAAATGTGTTTCCTCTATACAGCATATCGTTGGATTGTGTTCCTTCATCCACTCTGCCAATCTTTTCCTTTTAACTGGTGAATTGAGGCCATTTACATTAATGGTTATAATGGTTATATGTTGGCTTATTCTAGTCATGTTACTTACTTGTTGTTGTTTTCCTTCTTTTGCTGAATGTTTACTTACTTGTTCTGTGTAGGGAGTTGTTTCTATCATTGTTCTTGGGATTGTGGTCTCTTTTTTCTCTGTCTAGAATATCTTTTAGTGCCTTTTGCAATGCTGGTTTGGCACTCATGAAGTTCTTCAGTTGTTCTTTGTCGTGGAAATATTTTATTTCTCCATTGAATATGAGGGATAGTTTTGCAGGATACATCAGTCTGGGTTGGAAGTTGTTTTGTCTCAGAATCTGTAATATCTCGCTCCAAGCTCTTCTTGATTTCATGGTTTCTGTTGAGAAGTCTGCTGTGATTCTGATGGACTTTCCTTTATAGGTGATCTGTTTCTTTTCTCTAGCAGCTTTTAATATTGTGTTCTTTTGCTGGATATCTGGGATCTTGACTATTATACGTCTGTGTGTGGTTTTCTTTGGATTATGGATTGTTGGGGTTCTATATGCCTCGATTAACTGTACTTCAGTTTCTTTTACCTTGCTTGGAAAATTTTCTGTTATCATTTCAGCAAGTATTCTTTTTATATCGTTTGTGTGGTCTCCTGCTGTTTCACTCACTCCTATTACTCGAATATTATTTCGTTTTGCCTCATCTTGCAGCTGTTGGATTGATTTTTCTTGGGTCTTTGATGATTTTATGAGATCCTTTCATGCTCATAGGCTGCCATGCTGTCTTCAAGGTCTGAAATTCTATCTTCGGTTTCATTTAAGCGGTTTTGCAAGCTTTCAATGGAAGTTTTCAAATCCTGCCAATCTCTTTGGACCTGTTTCATTCTTGGTAATTCATTCCTAAATTGCTCTTGTAATGTTTCCATTTGTTTCCTACTTTCTTCTAATCTTTTCTCTATTTCTTCTCTATGTGTATGGAACATTTCTTCCATTATAGTTTTCAGTTCATTTTTTATCTGAGAGATTATTGCAGGTATGTGGCTTATTTCTGCTTTAACCTCTTCTATCGCCTGTTGGAGTTGTTTCAGTGTTTCAGATGCAATCGTTTCAGAATTTGCAGGTATGTGGCTTCCTAGTTCCCCTGTATCCTCGCATTCAGGACTTGTTCTGGGTGGGGTTGAGTTCTGAGACTGCGTTTTGTTCTTCTGTCTTCCCATTTTTGGGTATCAGATTCAAAATATTGAGCAATAAATTACCCAGGCAGTGCACCAGGCAAAGGTCTGTTGCAAAGGCTGCTCCAATGACTCCTTCTCTTCAGGAGAATGTCCCTTAAGCTTTCGGCTGACAGTTCCCCTCAATAGGCTGCTCATATGCTGCTTTGTGTGCCAACCTACTCCCTACCCAGAGACCTGGCTGGGGCACATTAACAGCTCACCTTCCTGGGGACCGTGCTGGCAGAGCGTCACTCAGGTGTTCCTCCCTGGGTGGAGCTCCTCCCCCACTCAAAATACCGGTCGGGGCGCCCAGCCAGCTCTTCCATCCAGGGGTCCTTGCAGTCAGTAGTGCTGCTCGGATGTCCCTTGCTGGGCGGAGCTTCTCCCCAACTCAAAAAACCGGTCAGCATGCCCAATCAACTCACCCTGGGATCTTGCAGCAAGAGATCCCCAAATTGCTAATATTTCGTGCCTCGCCTGCGATGTGCCACTCTCCAGTGCTTCTCCGCCTCCTCGGTGTTCTCACAGGAGCCGCAGACCACAGCCGCCGCAGTGCCCACTCTCCGGCCGAGGATGGCACCGGCTGCGGGGGTGGGGATCTGAGTGGGACCCAGGTCCGCTGCCTGGATTAGCTCAGTCTGCCTGAGGAGCATGGTCTCCAAGACCCCCCTGCTCCTCTGCCACCAAAAACTCCTGGCCACAGCCACCTGCGAGCTGTTCAGGGTCGGGAGATGGGAGGGTCCGTCCCACCCCGATCGCCCTCGGGGGTACATGGACTCGGCCGACCCACCGCGCACCGTGCCGATCTCCTTGGGGGCCCAGCTCTCAGGGCCCGCCCACTCCTCGCCATGGCAAATCCAGCCGACCCGTTAATGCTCAGGCAGCGCAGATCAACACGTTCAGTTGGAATTTCACAGCCACTGACCCGGCACCCGTGTGCAAGAGATCTGTCTCTGGGAGAATTTCCCCCTGCTGCTCATCTGGTTGCCATCTTCCCGGAAGTTCTCCCAGTGTTAATGTTTTAATATTTAGACCTTTTATCCATTTCAATTGTAGTTTGGTGCAAGGTGATAGGCATGAGTCTAGTTTTAGTCTTCCGCATGTGGAAAGCCAGTTTTTCCAGCACCATTTATTAAAGAGACTATCTTTCTTCCAATGAATTTGGCATTCTTCCAGTGAATATTTGGCTCCTTTGTCAAAGATAAGGTGGTTAGGTGGCTAAGGGTAAATGCAGGTCTGAGGCAAACCCCAACTCCACTATCTCATTTTGGAATGTCCCCACTTCAGTTGGTCACATTTGTTATCACTATCAAATTCCATCACTGGCATGACAGGCAACTGGTACCTCTCTGGCGCATCTTCCTCTGCAGCAATACAGAAATACAGTCACTCATCCAAAACCAAGCAGTGGTAGTAATCACCCAGATAGCAGCCAAAGAACATTCACAGAGTCCAGCAGTGCTGGCTCCAGAGTGTGACAGCTTCCAGACATACCACAGGTAGCTCCTGGGGTGCTTCCTCGAGGAGAATGAGCATAGTCCAAACTACAGACAGCAGACTTCAATGGCCCTCCCAACATGGCCTTTTTAGGTTACAGATGGTGCTGCGCTTATACTCCCAGGGACAGAACATCCTTTGCTCACAACCCCTTCTCCCCACACCTACCCACCATCTCCCCCACCCTATCAAATGCCGAGACTCTTAGCAGTCCGTGCAGACACAGGGTGAGTCACTGTCAGGTCAAGTACACAACATCCCAGACTTTTGTCCTCATCTTCCTGCCTTGCCCACCTCCCACTGCGAGCGCTGCTGAAGGCGAATCTACAAGGAAGCAGTGAGCCGCTGCCAGCACTCTGGAGGGTTGAGCAACTGCAGGCAAGACAGCCACAGAACTAGGTAATGATCTGGATGCTTTGTCTGGGACAAGTAGCGTTCCAGAGACTCCATATTCCCACAACCCCGAGCATAAGTGATCATTCTAGCCATTAAAATGATGAGGAAGCTGAGGTTCAGAGAGATTCATTTATACACGAAAGTAAAAGAGCTGAGATTCTAAACTAGATATGCAGTTTCTAACATAAAATGTTCCATCTCAAATCACTGTTTCAAGTCATCTTTAGCAGTAGTCATGACAGCAGCAGCAGCAACTTGTGAGCTAGACACTACACTAAGTTCTTTGCATAAGCTAAGTCACTCAGAAGAACACAGAAGAAAATACAACTATTATCTTCACTTTAGAGGTGAGGGGCTGAGGCACAGAGGCCAGTGGGGCGAGAGGGAAGAGGAGGTAAGCGCTCCCCTGCATTCCTCACTACCTTTGCCCTTCTTCTTGCCAGAGGCCACTCACTTGGGCAGGACAGACACAGCCCCTTTGACTTCCAGTTCTTTAAAGCTGATCCACAGACCCCCGCTGAGACGGCAGGTTCTGAAAAGATAAGCAGCCCTGAAACATTACAGAGATGGTTTGGAAGCCAGGGCACACATAAAATAGCCCCATAAAATTGCTTCCCAAGGAAAATGGAGGCAAGAAAATGGAGAGCTTGAGCGAAACAGGCAAGGTGGCTAAATGAGAAAACTTGAGGTTTGTAAAGATTCCTTAGGGAGGAGGCAGGAGCAAGAAGGCCAGGCCCATGGAAAGGATAATAAAAATTAGCGATTCTGTGTGGGCAGCTGTTGGGTTTAGAAAAGCAAGGACCTTCACAGACATGAGTGGGAGTTTTATTCAGAGGTTCTAATGTTCCGCCTGAAGGACAATGTGACACGTGGAGAAGAAGCCTGGGAACGTGGGAGAAGGATGGAGTTCCTTAATGGAGGGAACACACTGAGCCCCACAGGAGGAGCTGGCTGTGCCCGAGAGTGGGCTGCTGAGCTCTGGGGTGAGCTAAGTGATTCGGGAAGAAGCCACAGCAGCATCAGTCACGTACTGCCACATCTTGCTGTTCACTGGAGTGCAACATTCCCTGTGGGGCTCTAGTGCATCGTTTGGGAATGCCTCCACTTCAGTTGGTTGCTGGCTATCTGAATCCACTGAGTTGCTGGTTCCTGAAGGCCTGGAATTATCCATAGGGAAGACAACCCTATCCCTAGTCCTTACTCTGCTAGTAGGACCCAGTTCACCTTTTACTACCTTCATTGAGCACCTGCTGGGTGCAATTCAAAATACAATGCTAATTTTGAAGACTAGGAAACCTGCTCAAGGAGGACACACTTAATGTCACAGAAATCAGGAAGTGGCAGTCCAGGATGTAAGTATAAACCTTTCATTCCAAGACTATGGGTCTTTTTTATCATGTCATACTGCCTTCTAGAAAAATCAGTTAACACCATGCTTCTACAGTAAACAGTACTCAATAACTATGATTATTTTGAATTCAGAAAAAATGTCCATCAAGTGGACCAGGATCTGCTATTTAAGATTATTTGCTGCTGGCAGTTTTCAAGTTGGGAGGATAGGGTACCCTAAAATATAAATAGATGATAGAAGAATTGATGAATAAATAGATATATAGATAGTCAGATCTTAACTGCCTACAGGCTTAGCTCTTCCAGCAAATGCTGTGACCTTGGAAAAGTCACCCAGCTTCCTTTTCTGTAAAGCAGCCTGTCAGAGCTTCTTTCCCAGAACTATTGTAAGAGAACTACCTCTGACGGCATGTGATATGCTCAGATTCTTACCGTTCTCCTCTTTGTGTTAAAACCACCCTTTAGAATTGTGTCCAAATTCCACAGCAAGGACCTAATTCAAGCACTGCTTTAAACCTTCACAATGTCTGTTTTTGACATCAAGTTGGCCCAGAGGTTTGACAGCCTGGTACTCACAGAGTCCCACCCAAGAACATTTTCTTCAAAACAGGTTCCAGTTACAGAAACAGTTCTGGTTTTAAATATACACCCTCCTCTCATAAAAATACCCCAGCCAGCTAAAGTCATTCTGTTTAAAATATTTAATTAATACCTTCACAGAGGTCTGGTCCTTATTAAAGACTCTTTGGGACCATGTCTTAGGGGCAGCGCTTTGTTCTAAACAAGTCTATGTGTTACAGATAAAATAAAGTATTGGAATATGCTTTCTATTAAAAGTAGGGACACTTGCCTGCCCACTGTTGCAAATCCCTTTGTCATCATTGTGACATATTAAGGCATAATCCAAGTACAACATACAAACACAAACAGTGCAAATCCACCCACTTAGTAAACAGAGTCCCAGTAAAACCACAAGAAAAGATCTAGTAATGAGCTGAGGGGATTAAAAACTGAATGAGCATTTCCTTTACCTCTTCTCCCAACTGAAAAATCCACAAAACCAAGTTGCTTCCTGAGCAAACAAGGCAAAACACAAAGGCCTTCACTGTCCTCTATTTCCAGAGTCTTCAGGAATCCTCAGGCTTGAGCAGGTAAGAGGAGCCTTGACTGGAAGTAAGTAATTACACCTTTGCCCCTCTGTCAAATGGACTGAAGACTGGCATGTACTTCCATCGTGTACCATCTAACATTTTATTATTAAGTTAGTATACTTCGAAAACTATGGAAAATATGAAAAACAAAATTATTAATCGCAATATTACCTGCTAGAAGTGACTTCCATACATTTCTCTACTGCTCTGTGTGGCTTCACAAAGCTATCATTACCAGCAATCTACCCTTTTATTTCCTGTTTCTTTTCCCTCACTGTGATTCCCACAGCATTTCCTCCTGTGTCAGTTTTTCTCTCTTAAGTAGTTTTAAGTTCATAGGAGAACTGAAAGGCTCAGAAATTTTCCATACACTCCCTATACCACCATGTGCACAGCCTCGCTGCTTATCACCTTCCCAGAGCAGTTTATTTATTACAGTTGGTGAACCTACATTGATTTACCATAATCACTCAAAGTCGATAGCTCATAAAGTGTTCACCATTGATGTTGTAACTACTATGGGTTTAGACAAATATACAATGACAGGCATCCACCACGTTAATATCATACTGACAAACATACAAAATAGCTTTCCTGACCTAAAAACCCTCTGTTTTGCCTCTTTACCTCCCACTTCCCCACCACTACAAATGCCTGCAAATCACTGATCTTTTTATTGGCTCTACTGTTTTGCCTCCCCCAGAACGTCATACAACTGGAATTATTTCAGATTGGCTTCTTTCACTCAGTGATTTTCATTTAAGATTCTTCCATGTCTTTCCAGGGCTTGATAGCTCATTTCTTTTTAACACTGGATAAGATCCCTTTTTCTAGATACTCTACAGGTCGCCCATTCACCTACTGAAAGTTATCTTCATTGTTCGCAAGTTTGGCAATTATAAGTAAAGTAGCTATTCACATCTCTGTGCGGGTTTTGGTGTAGACATATTTTTTCAGTTCCTTTGGCTAAATACCAAGGGGCTCAATTGGTGAACTGTACTGTAAGGGTATTTTTAGTTTTGGAAGGGACCGCCAAACTGTCTTCCAAAGTGGCTATGCTACTCTGCATTCTCACAAAAGTGAATGAGAGTTTCTGTCTTTTGAGTCCTCAGTAGCATTTGGCACTGTTGGTGCTCTGGACCTGGGCCATTCTCGTAGTGTGTAGTGCTATCTTATTGTTTTAATTTGTGTTTCCCTAATGGCAAAAGATCTGAAGCATCTTTCCATATGGTTATTTGCCATCTTTATATCTTATTTAGGGTGCAGGAGGTGTCTGTTAGGATCTTTGGCCCATTGCTTTAAGTAAGTTGCCATATTGTTGAGTTTTAAGAATATTTTTGGGTGTTTGGGTAACAATCCTTTATCATGTGTGTCTTTTGCAAATATTTTCTTCTAGTCTGTGGCTTTTCTCCTCATTCTGTTGACTGAACAGAAGTTTGTCATTTTAATGAAATCTGGTGAAGCAATTATCTCTTTCATGGATTGTGTCTGGTGGTGTTGTCATTTATTTTTCATTGCCAAGGAGGATATCATTTTAGGGCTGGACCAACATTAATGCAATCATTTCCCAGATGGTACACACTGAAGACTTTTAAAATTTTTCACTATTGCAAACAGTTCAATGATAGCATCTTGATTCATCAGTCTTTATTCACTCTCATATTATTTCCTTTGGAGGGATTCTCAAGGGGGGAATGATTGAGTCCAAGGCCATAGTTATTTTTATACTATTTGATATACTTTGATAAACATCTCTCAGAAGGTTCTATCACTTTATTCCCTTATCTGCGTGTGAGAATACCTGTGTATTTCTGTGATGGATAGGTGAAAAGATAGATTTTTTTAAGCAAACGCCTATCTTGAGGCTTCTTAAGTTTTTACACATCTTGGGAGCACAGTTACCATCTCTCCTCTTGCTCTGTCATTTACACAAGAAGAAAAGGGAGCAGGCCTCAGAGGTCCCTAAAAAAGGGGCACACCCCTCTTCCCACCTGAGTGAGCTGGGAGGAAACACTGAAGGTCTTTTGTAAAATCTGGCTTGGTTGAAAAGCAAGGATTTAAACTTTGGCCCCTGTACAGCAGCCAAGATCTTGTAGACGTTTGTTTATTTTTCTCTCCTTTCCCTTTGATAATCGACAAATTTAATGCATTCATTTAAAATCCCACAAGTCTGTTCCCTTTCCCAGGAGCAGAATGAAATAATCTGGCTCCCACATTCTGACAGCATGGTTTCAGGGCCATCAATGATGCTAACCCCAAGCCCATGGAACCAGGGGTAGTTTGAATAACTGGAGGTTTGCTAAAACAATCAGGCAAAGGCATTTGTACCAGAGTCTTGGAGATCTCCTAACACTAAGCTGCACAATTACTCCCTCCCATAGGAGTTAAATCCTCTCTTTATCTGATTGTAGTCGTATCTTGGAATGTAGCTGAGCTTTGCTGTCTGAAGAGTCAGTCCATTTTTTCCTTGCTGGGCATGTAGGCAAGGCTCTTCTGTAAAAGCAATAGCCCGGGAGCATCTCACAGCACCCCAGGCCTTCTCATCTTAGCTGAACATGAAGTGGAGACAGGAAGAAAGCTCTTAGGGAGCTCTGGGTGCCTTATGCTTTGGGTGTTTGGATGGGGCAAGACTTAGGAGGAGCCTTCATAGCAGCTTAATGGTCCCTTAACAGACATATAAGGTTGCACACAAATTCACAGAAAATCTCAGCTACATTTCACGACACGGCTATAAAACAGTTTTAAGTATGAATTTGTTAGTCTCGGGTTTAAGCTGAGTGACTCTGAAGTCTCTGATTAAAGCGGCTAGCTCCAGTTTCCACTCTGCAAGCCTGGCTTGGATTTACTGCCCCTCCTGTGCATGGGATTGCCTCAAGCTGGGGCTCTGCATCTAAGTGGCAGGCAGGTTAACTCTTTCACTACTGCATGCCAGCTCTGCTCCTCACTGCTCACCACCTCCTTATTCCACTCTATGTTTTAGGAGTAGAATCTGGGTGGTGCTTTCCACAAAGGGTTTGGAAATCACAGGAGCACTGTGCCGCTGAGCTCTATCCCCCCGCCCATGCTCTTTTTGACAGGGAAAAAAACTATGTAGAAAAAGTCCATTGTCATAAATATATTTTTGTGGTTTTTGTTTTGTTTTGGTTTGGTTTGGTTTAGTCTTTAGTGGTGCTAGGGACTGAACCCAGGACTTTGTACACATTAGGTAATTCTGCCACTGAGCTATAACTCCAGCCCCCAAAACAAAACTTTGTTTTTTTTACATTTTTTTAAAATACAAAGATACAAAGATGAATTTTATTTTAAATGATTTTCAAAGCAAAATAATCCTCACTGGTATTTTGAATAAAATATGTATAAGTTTGGAAAGTTTAAATCATTTAGGAAGATACAAAATTAAAAGTGTGAAAATAACATAAAGCTCTATTTTATCTGTCAGAATAAATATAGAGCCCACTTCTTATGTATTCTTATAGACAAATTGCTGTAATTTCATTAAGTACATTTTAAGATATGCTAAATCTTCAGGAGTACAATGCATATAAAATGAAACAGCCTTACATTATTTTCATTTTTCTGCCATACAGAGTAAGAAACTGAGAAAGAAAAAGTGATGTATCCAGCATCTCTGAAATACTAAGCGGTAGGCAATCTTGTGGTCCTTGGTATGATCAGGCCCCAGGAATCACTGGCCACACATGCTAAGTCATCCCAGCAACTGACACGCACCTCTGCAGCCAATGCAAGTGAACACCAAGACCACCAACCAATAATGCAACTTAGAATCATGCTGAGCCCCTAGTCATATAAATCTTCACTTCATACACTGTGATGCAGATTTGATATGGAAAACACCATTTCACATAGTTATTTAGAGATGCACATTTTAAAGAAAATTGATTGTACTTAAGGAGTGTGATACCATTGTAATAGTTACAAAAGAATCTGTGTAGATGACAAGATATCTCTGCTAAAGGCTATATGATTGATGATCAGAACTCACATCTAAACAAGATGTAGGTAAAGAGGTGGTAACAGCCATTGTGACTTTCTGACATAAACCCTTGATATAAGAGGAAAGAAGATTGAGCTAAGTATAAGCAGATGGAAAGAAACTCTATCAACTATGTATAACTATCCGTTATGGTTGATACACTGTGTCAACTTGGAGAGTCTAGAGATTTAGCTGAGTGACTCAGGAGGAAGCTAAGGTGTTTACTTGGTATACATCCTGAGCCTATGGAAGAGGAGGGCATGGAGATTGTGTGAGAGGTACACCCCCTGGGTGGGGGTAGCCAGTTTACAATGTAAGGGAAGAGAAGAGGCTGCTTGCTGCCATTCCTCCCTTTGTTGTTTTGTTTTTTTGCTGTGCTCTGCTGCTATGAATGTTTGCCCTCTGCTATGTGCCACTCTGCCTCTGAGCCAGCCAAGTATGGACTGAAACCTCCACAAACTGTTAGCTAAATAAACTTTTCCTTCCTTCCTTAACTGTGGGTGTTGGGTACTTTGTCTCAGCAATGAGAGAAAAGTAACAAAGACACTATCAAATTGCAGGAACTACATTGTTCTATGTGCATCAGCCCCTTTAAGCCCAAAACCATGAAGTCAACACCATTATCCTAACACATACATGGACACGGAAGGTCTGAGGTGTCAAGCAGGCTCTCTAAGACCACTCAATGGTAAGTGGCTGAATTATTTGCTAGGGCTGCCATAACATAAGGTGCCTCAAAAATAGCCCTGGATGCCTGAAGTATGAAGTGAAAGTATAATCAGGGCTGGCTGCTCTGAGGCTTTCTCTTGGGCTTGCTGATGTCCCTTTCTCTGGTGCCTCTGTGCGGTATTCTTCTGTGTGCCTGTGTCCTACTCTCTTTTTTAAAAAATAAGGAAATGTTTTAGTAACATCCTATTGGAGTAGAGACTAGCCTATTGACTTCATTTCAAATTAATTATCTCTAATGACCCTATCTCGAAACAGAGATAAACTTTGTGGAGAAGGGAAGGGGGTGTGGAAGGGAGGGATGGCAGGAAAGGAAAGGGAAAAGGATTCAGCCACGTGCGCGTGCGCCAGCTCTCCAAGAGCAATGCATTTATCATATCTTGTAAATTTACATATCCTGCATATTTACAAAAAATAAAGACCTGTGTCCAAATACAGGCACATTCTGAAGTCATGGAGACTAGGGTTTTAGGAAATGAACTAGGAGAAAATGTGTACAATTCAGCCCACAACACGTAGAAGCTGGGCTGTTTCTGTTACCCTGTGGTGCCTTCACATTGAGCAAGAATCTTTCATCCCAGGGCAAGTGAGGGGATAACCAAAAAACTGACAATATCTACTTATAGCCCTTTGATCCATACTGAATCAAAACTCTGAGGCCCACAGCACAGCAATGGATTTGCAGGGAAATGTAAGCTGATGAGCCTAATATGGCCATCTTGTTTGTTTTTTCCCTAAAGTCTCCACAGATAGAGAAAAGCCCAAAGGCTTCTGCTAACCAGGGCTTGGCTTTAGCTGTGGGATTAAGAGTCATCTCTATATCCTAACCCTCCTCTGGCCAAGTTCCCATCCCAGAACAACACTGAGCAGGACGTGGCCAGGTGGCAACGCTAAGTGCCTTTGTTTCTTTCCATGAATAACATCCAACTCATGCCCATTGATTCCCTAAAATGTTATTTTCTGAGACTGAGTCATTTGCTCATCACCTTTACAGTTTACCATATCTGCATTTAACCCATAATTTTACTTACTACTTTCTAAACCCATCTAATATGTTTCATTTACAGTTATCATAAAGGGGAAGCCTTATTTAATTACCTTAAATGAAAAACCTGTATTGTTTGCCATAGACATAAGGTAGGCACAAAAATGTAGAAGAAAATAGAATATTATTCAACTCTAGCTAGATAGTTACTTGACACCTCTCTTTGCTTTAAAACAGGATTAGGAAAAGTAAGAGAAGTGTTTAAAGTATACTAGTGAGACTTTTTTCTGAGCTAATTAGCAAGTTGAAACAAACTTGAAGAGAAAATAATTTCCTCATTCTATGCTTGACATTGTGTAACTCAGGTTCTTTGTCCAATGAAAGCCAATTCCACTTGTGCCTGGGAAATGCTGCTTTCTAGTTTGTAAAGCACTGTAACAACATCCTCTACTATAAACAAGGCAGATATTTTACATTTTAACATGGAGAAAATTCCAGCAAATAGTAGGCACTTTTAGAAAGTCCTAAACCCCAGGTAGGCCTCTTACATGGAGTTGAGAGTTGGACAACTGCACTTGGGGTCTGGGAATGGAATCCAACCCAGGGGACAAGGGAGGGCAGGAAACACTTACTACTAAAAAGAAAAAAAATGACTTTCTGTAGTTGGCTCAGCCTCTTGGTTGGTCTTGAGCCAAGTGCTATACAACTGGAAACCAGATCTTGGTTCAGAGACAGGCTAAATGCAGGATTCTGGACTCAGTCTCTGACTAGGTGGTAGAGGGTGCTGGGATAGCTTCTGCTTTTCTCGGGGAAAGAGGGCCGGCCTCTCTCTCTGCTCAGGTGTGGCAACTGATTTGACCACAAGATTGACAGGGTCCCTCCTATGCTGCCTTTGTTTTGCAAACTGCAGACCCATTTCTCAAATTAGAGGAAATTCTATGCCCTGGGAGCTTCATAGAAATCTCACCCCATGTACAGAATCTCCAGGTTAAACTCTTCAGGTCATTCAGATGCTCATTAAAACACAAAACCAGTACTTGAGAAGACTGGTCAGGAGGTGACGCTGGACTTTAAACCATGGATCCTTCAGCAGTGTGATCCTCCCACCCAGGGCTAGGAGCTACCACACCAAATGTGCAGCTACCTGGAATGCCAGTTCAGACCCAGGGTCCCCTACTTATCCGTTAGGGGATCTTTGAGCAAGTTACTGAGCCCTTCTGGGCCTCTGTTGGAGCACCTATAAAAAGGCAGAGCAAAATGTATTCCTCAGAGTTGTCCAGGTGGTCTGAGGGCACGCACTAAGCACACAGCAAGTACTTGTCCTCAGCGTTCACCTGCAAATATGCCTGAGGACCTGCAACACCCAGCCTCTAGGCCCTCATGCTGAGCAGAACAGACGGGCAGAAGGGAGTGGAGAATGAAGGGTACCCGTAGTGCCTCTGAAAGGATGGAGTTCGCCAGAGTGTGACAGGAGTGGGAGTCCCACCAGCAGAGGTGGTGAGGTGTGCAGTTCCTGAGGAAATGACATTCAAACCAAGGCTCGAGCTGAGGAAAGAGGCAGCGCAGCCCTCCGGAGACCTGAGGCCGCACATTCTGGATAGAGGGTGCGCCAGGCACAGTGCCAAACTCCGACCTGGAGCAAGGTCAGGGCTGGTGCAAAACAGGAAGGGAAAGAAAGGACAGGCTGGCTGCAGTGTGCTCTTCAGTGTGGCTGGGGAAAACTGTAAATCACTTCAGATGTTCTGTCACCACCATTACGGTCTGCCCTAGCTGCCCAGTCACCCACATCTGCCCACAGGCGCTGGGCAGGAAGCTATTCATGTTCTCCTGCAGATGGCAGAGGCTGGGAGACCAAGTCTCTGTCCCTATGTTCAACTTCACAGACTGACCTACACGTATCAGTACCTGGGCTGGATGCACTTCAGCCCCATCCCTCACCGAGTGCCTAGGAGAAGGAACTGAGATGTCCTCTGCCGAAAGTTCATGTATTCTGGCTCAAAGGAGTGGAAGCCTACCAGCTGGAAAGAATTTTCTGCTGATTTCACAAATAAACCAACCATGCCAAATCCCATGGGAAGCATGCCCAAAGCAGCCAGCGAAATCAGATTTGAGATTTTTACCAAAAGTTTAGGTGTTAGCTATGAGCCTGACCTGGTAGTTCCAAGTGTGTCAGCCAGAATTTAAAGAAGTTTTTGAGCAAAGGGAAGACCAGTAGTTTGAGGGCCTTAAATCTCACTAGGGCATCACACCATGCTGTGTATCCAAAACAAAAAACAAAAAAATGTCAGTTTACAAAGAACTGATGCCTGCTCCTCACTTATGCCTGGTAACCATGGGAGGCAGGGTAGGCCTTACTGACCTTCTTTCACAAATGAGAACTATGGTGTCCTAAGAGACCATATAATCATGTGATAGAACAGGGCTTAGAGGCAGCTCTGGCCTGTGACCAGGGGTCTTTCCAGTCACCCAGGCACTGCTGCCAGCAGCAGACCTGTTTCTTCTCTCACTTTCTTTGAGAAGCCTCCTTTCTGTCCCTTCCCTACTGCTGCTGCTAACTTTGCTTCTCCTTTGTAGGTACCTTCACTTTCCCCAAAGCATCTCCATCACTGAAAGTCAGACTATTAGCACTTTATCCACAACTTTAATTTCACTCCACCACATAACCTAACACAGTCTCGGTTTCTGGCACCTGAGACATGGACATCTTTGGGGAACCATTAGTCTGTCTACCGCACACAGTCTCTCCCCAAGCAGCTATTTCTTGGCAACAGCTTTACACCGTGGGAGATTTACTGCCATACTTGTTAAAGTGCCACTATCATCACCACCTCCACGACCTCCAAACAGTCAGCCAGGTGTTCCTACTTTGCAATGATTTAATCCTTATGAATCTTTAATTTATAAATTGTATTTGCTCAATTAAAAAAAACATCCTGCCCTGGAAGAAGAACTCCACAATCCCGTCCCTGTGTCCCCCTCCACAATGCGAAGACATAGAGAAAGCAGAATTTTACTTGGGTGGAGCCCAAACCTGAAAGCTCAGTTCCTCTTGCTGGAAAGAGAGGAGCCACTGTCTTAACTGGAACCTGCCTGCCCTTGACAGTGGACCCAGACACTGCTTATCACTGCACAGTCTCTGGACAGTGGGGGAGCAGCTCACCTCCTCCCGAACGGGGCGGAAGGCCGCACAACCACAGCCCGCTCAGTGCTCACTTAAGCACACATTCCAGTGTCGCCCGGCTGCTGAATCTGATCGCATTAAACATGTCTACACGGAAATTTCCACTGCACCCAGAGAGATACTTTAAAGATTTCAATCCTTGCAAAAAAGGCTGTAATGGAGCCTGGCCGCATTGTTCCGTTGGTTTGGAGTAATGTAAACACAAGGCTCGGTGTGTCTGATCCTTCCTGCTGTAAACTCCTCAGGGGCCTGAGGGCATGAAGAGTGTTTTCTAC
Source organism: Dinomys branickii (assembly GCA_004027595.1). NCBI lineage: Eukaryota > Metazoa > Chordata > Mammalia > Rodentia > Dinomyidae > Dinomys > Dinomys branickii. Next base: position 9,631 of record PVLD010023699.1, on the reverse strand, counting down.
ACTGAGCGGCTCCCTTCAGAGAATTCTGTGCCCAGAACACAAATACCTCAACTGTGTGGATGCCAAGGGAAAAAAAACTCTCACCTGCCCTTTTCATTCCATAAATCTTTACAGGACATCAGCTCTATCAGGGTAGAGCTCCAAGAGATGATCAGAAAAAAGGACTGAGGCAGCACAGGGTCGCCGGTGCATGGGGGAGACCCAGGCAGCTTGTGATTTGGTGTCACTTTAAACAAGTCTACTTTAGATGTTTGCTTGACATTTACTGCACTTGGGGGGGGGCAGGGAGAAAATGCTTTAATAGTCATGGCTTTGTCAGTTCACCTACTTTAGCTCTATTGGCTAAAATAAAATATGCCAAAAATGTTTGCTCTTTTCCAGAGCACTTGTTCCCGCCTTAGTTTTAAGCTGTGGTTTGTTTTAAAGTCAGACTACTTCTTGTTCAGAGGAACATATTAAAGAGTTTTGAGTTTAAGCAATAAAATATTTCACTCATCACCAAAAATAGCGTCCTATTGGCATTATGTGGTTTCAGAATTGAGACTGACTGCCTGTCACATTCAGGCCACTGTACTGAGTAGTCTCAAGGGTTTACTATTAATATCACATATGCTTCAAAAAGCTCTTAGCAATGTTCAGTGGACCTTAGAAAGAGATTTTTGTGTTCTCATTCCAGGATACTATCTACTTTAGAAAGAAACTCCTGCTTTGCCATTTATGTAAGGAAAAATATCAAGCATTTGAGTTAATTGACACTACACATTTTTATTTCATTCATTTAATAAATATGTATCATGTGACCAATATGCACCAAGAGTGTCCAGCCACTATTCCAGAAGTGTCCAAAAGAAGATTAGAGAACAAATAAATCTATAGATTAGTTTCAGATAGTGATACATTCAATGAAAGAAATAAAAGATGTGATCAAGAATGATTTCATGGGGTGTTCAAAGGCTCGATACATGCCCTATCTTGTGACTGTGTAGATTTTTATTGATAACTGAACTGAGACTTGCTTGGTTGGAGGGAGCAACTTAGGCAGACTTAAGGGGAAATTTGTCCAAGCAAAGCCAACAGCAAGCAGAAAGGTTCATGTGAGCTTGTGGCGCTAAGGAGCAAACAGATGGGTAGTGAGGCTGCAGCCAACAGAGGTAGGTGCAGAGGAGTGAAAAAGAGGGGGAAGACACATATTTCACAGGCTATTACAGGAGATTAGATGTTATTCTAGTTGTGATGAGAAACCATTGAGGGGCTTAATAAAGTGACTAACATGATCTAACTTACCTTTTTAAAGATCATACCAATTACTGTGCAGAAAATGAATTATTATGGGAAAAGTAGGAACTGGAGGAACACTTGAGACTTATTACAGGAATCTAAGCAAAAGTAAGGGTGGTCCAGATTGTGATTACAGCCGTGCAGTGGAGGTGGCAAGAAGCAGTTCTGAGAGGGATATGTCTGAGTGGTGTGAAGCCAAGAGGATTTGCCTCCTAAGATGTAAGATGTAGGGAAGAGAAGAATCAAGGACAGGCTTGGTATCATTGGTTGAGAGGAGGACAGTGGAGGAGAGACGGCAGCAACAAATTTGCAGTCCCAGGAAATCAAAGGTCCTGTTTCAGACATGGACAAGCAGCATGAGCTGAGTTTTTATACATCAAGCTGACAGTTGGGTGCACTTGCTCAGTGGACAGTGCAAAGCAAGTTCTTTGTAACCACTTGCTTGTAGGCAGTATTTAAAAGCCATAGGCCACCTGGGTGTAGAGGTTCAGGCAGTGTAAACCCTATTTAAGAGGTTGATTGTGAGCTCTTAGCCAGTCAGGGCAACTTAGGGAGGCCCTGGCTTGATATTAAATAGTCAGGTAGCCATGAGTCTAGGATGAGAGTATTGACAGAGATCAAGTTCCAGATGCATTAGTAACCCTTATTAGATCAGCTGGTCATGTGCACATGTTCATGCATGCACACACACATACACACATGCGTGCACACACACATATGCATGCACACGCACTCCAAAAAGATAAAGATACTGAAGCAAAAGCAAATAGCTATATTTTTCACATTTCAAACTAGTGCATGTTCAAGGTGTCTAAAAATACAGTAAATATTTAAATTTTTAAAAAATTTTTACAACAAAAGACACATTGCCATTAGTCTTGCTCAGAATATTCCCCCTCACTCTGAACACACTTGCCCTATCACTCCTGCCACTCTCTGGAACAGGTTTAGAGATCCTCTTTTGTGTCTATACTTGCACGGTCACAGCTGCCTCTGTGTCCTGAACTGATTGAAAGTGTTTTCATGGTCATCTGGATTTTGAGGAAGATCCAGAAGTTGCAGCAAGCCAGGGCTGGTACATAAGGTAGATGACAGCACACTGAGTGTTTTGATGAGCCTGCTTTCCCATTGGGTGACATGAGGTGGCAGCACTCAGCCTGCTTTCCCATGGGTGACATGAGGGGGCAGCCCTGAGCCTGCTTTCCCATTGGGTGACACGAGGCGGCTGCACTCAGCCTGCTTTCCCATTGGGTGAAATGAGGCGGCAGCACTCAGCCTGCTTTCCCATTGGGTGACACAAGGCGGCAGCACTCAGCTTGGTTTTGATCACACCTCACAGACACACTCATGGAAGCGATCCTGAACTGCTTCAGACAGCATCGAGAACAGCGGGATAAATGTGTCTGAAGCATGAGGGATTATTTTGGGAGTAATAGCACAGTATCTTTCTTACTTACTTACCATGTATTTTGACCACCATCATAAAATCTTTCAATGAAGTCCTATGGGAAGGAGTAGAAAAAGCCTCTCACTCATATTGTAACTTGGATTATAGATGCAACCTCAGGGCCAGGCAAATAGCACACAAAGTGTATAGCACATAAACCCTTTAAACCTAATATTCCTCTGAACATTTATTCTATAGAAATACTAGCACAAGTGCACAAATGTGTAACTACAAAGATATCTTTCAACCTTGTTCGTATTAGGAAAGGATCAGAAATAACCTAATTTAAGGACTGATGTGCTAGATGTAATATCTTTGCAGTGCTTCAAAAGAAGTCATTCAAGGAGTATATATATATATATACACACACATATATATACATATACATATACACACAGTGGTTACTAGAGAACAAGAGAATGTGAAGAGTAATCTACTATTTCTGGGGAATAAATCCATGTATTTATGTTTGCACCTATAAAACCCCAGTGCCCACGGTTGCCTTCAGGAGGGGAGTGGGACAGCTGGTCTACAGAAGCGGGCAGGAGACCTACCTGTCACATGCACCCTTCAGGACTCTGAGGTTTGAACCGTCAGCATGCATTTCAATAGCAGAAGGATGGAGACATTTTACCTTGTGGCTTGAGATTAGGATGTATGGGGTATAGGGAGGTAACAGATGAAACTGAATAATGAAATTGGTCTTGTGAAATTATGTATATTAGAATGTTCTTAACCCTTAGCAGAGTGTCTGGTCCATTTTAGGCGTCCAATAAATGTTAGCTATTATTACGCACAGATTACATAACAGAATCACACATCGTTTAGTGAGGCAGGAGTTTGATTTTGCAGGTTTAACTAGGGTTAGCATGAATCCCCCAGATACTCTTTTCGTGTTTCACATCCAGATGGTAGTGTCTGGTGGGGCCAGCTGTGAGTCCCTAGGTCCCCGCCTGTAAGGCGAGAACTGGGGCTTGGCCTGATGCCCTGTTTTATACCCAGGTCTTGGCCCCAGGGACATTCAACCCCAGAACACACCTTTCTGCTTGAGCAATGGATTTTGTAATAAACACCTGTGCAGCCCTTCAGCATTTGAAAACTCCCCTCATCCAAAAGGCTAAGGTCTTCCCACCATGAACAGAGCTGACTGCGTAAGATGTGGATACACCTGACCCAAGCTGAGCCAAGCAGATCTTCTTTGGAAAGTTAAAACTTGAACCAATGGAGGCTTGAGTCAGTTCTGACATGGCTGAAAACATAATACACAAATGTAGGAGCTGTGGGTAAGAGAAGTAAAAATAAATCTAATGCTCTATTAGATAAGGAAGAGTAGCTCACGGAGTGCTTCCAGGGTATGGCTTCAATGGCTTCCAGAGGCACAGTCATACTGGTGCCTGTATATTTTCTCAGATGTCTCTGGGCTTTTGGAATTCATGCCCCTCTTTGTTTCTTTTCCATATATCAGGTTGCCTTGGTTTCTAGTTTGCTTTTGCTTTTTGTGACACAAAAGCATTCAAACCAATACAGACACCCAAAAACAAGGTAAACTCTACTGCTAGGGTCAGTAGAGAGGAACATGGCTGGAGATCAGCACTGACATCTCTCCCAAAGGGAAGCCCTGGGAAGGGGAAGGTGTCTCTCTGGGTGAGGAGAGTGGCTCTGGGGAGAAGGTGAGAGAGAGGGAGACGCTGAGGTTCCTCTCCCAAATCTCCCATGACCAGTTAGTTACTTCTCATCACTAAGTTGCTGTAATAAAGCACCACAAGCTGGTGGCATAAAATAGCATAAAACGTGCTACCCCCCAGCTCGGAGGCTGGAAGTCTGGGGTCAGTGCAGTCAGAGCCATGCTCTTCTGAACCTGCAAGGAAGCTTCCTAGTTGCTGGTCATGGTCGTCATTTCCTGCCTGTTCGTGGCTTGCAGCTGCATCATTTGGATTTCTGCCTTTATGTTCACACAGTGATCTCTCTGGGTACCTCTGTCCTCACACGGCATTCTCCTGTGTGTGCCTATGTTAGATTTCTCCCTTTTTATAAGGACAACAGTCATTGGATTAGGGCCCACCTTACTGATCCTGTCTTAAAATTTGCAAAGACACAATTTCCAAAAAGGTGACATTCATAGGCACCAGCAATTGGGACTCAAATATATCTTTTGGAAGACATAATTCAACCCATGACCACTGTTGGACACAGAATTACTACCACTTACCACATGTGGTTCATCCAGGAAAACAGGAGCTACTCCAAGAATTTAAAGCAGAGGAGATTCAGAATAAAAAATTGGTCAGAAAGATGATAAAGGCTGAGAAGCCAAACAGAAGACAACGGACAGCCCAGATGTCAGCCTGAGTTGAATGTTACTTCTACACCTAACCTGGAGGGACAACCTGAGGGGCCTGAGTTACTTACTAAGTGGAAGCGAGGACCATGGTAAATTTTTCATGAGCTAAGAAAGGAGAACTAGCCAGGATTCTTTCTTCCTCTCATCCTGTAGGCCCCTGCCATAGCTCCACTCCTGGGGAGCCAGTGGACACTGAACCCTAGAAAGAGGGCCCCCGCCATACGAGAGAGCAGGGAAGACCAAGGAGCTGAGGGCCAGCACACCCAGGACTGGCCCACCCCCTGTGCACCGAAGTTCTAATTTGAGGCCCACAGCAACTTTTGAGATGGGCATTACTGCCCTAAATTTACAAGTATGGACGCTAAGACTCAGGGAGCTTACGTAGCTCCCCGGCTCCCAGCTCTGTTCTGTCTTGGGTTTGCATCTGGGGCTGCCCTCAAGGCTGTGGCTGCCCTCTCTTAGCCTTGCTAGGTTGTAAATTGATTCTCTCTCTCCTGTATCTGTACAGCCCCCTAGAAGAGTGTCTTTTGCAAACACACTATGTGCAGGAAAACCCTTTTTAAGGAACCCAGTAGACAAGGACAACTCAACACCATGGGATCACCACTGGTGTCTGCTTCGCTCCCCCTACCTTTGGGGCTTTTCCTCTGCTGTTAGACCACGCCCCCTTCCTCTGTTCTCTCATTGTGTGTCTCCCTGTTGTCCTTCTCCCACCCCCTGCCCCCACGCCCCTAGCAGCCTATCCCGGAGCACTCATCCCAGCTATCACTTCTCCAAGGAACCCTTCTATGGACGCTCAGACCAGCATATCATGACCCCTTTAGCTGCAGATAATTCCTTTTTCATAATCTCATACAGCTTGTCATTTCTAGCCTCATGAGGAGGCCTATTAATTTGTGGTCTTCTATCTTTTAATCTCCTCATCTCTACAGGTGTTAGGCTCTATAGTCCTTTGCCATGAGGATTTTCCCAAGAAGGAGCAGCACCCTGATGAAGATGTTGCTCTTCACATGCAGGGCAAAGGGAGAGCACCCTGCTTGTGGTGCCAGGAAGAGAAAGCGAGGTTCCCTTCCAAAACGGGACAGCAGCTGACTGTGGGCAACTGCTGAGCTTAACAAAGACCAGACAGACACGTAACCCAAGGGTCAGTGAAATCATTTCCTCTGAGCACATTTTCCAAAATTCCATAGCCTTTATAATGAATTTTAGTCATATGATGACATCACTAAGAATATGACACATGAAAAGAAAGTGTGAAATATGTCAGAAGGTGGGCAATGGCACTCCCCTCCTGGCCATGTAGGCTGGTGCGGGCCCTGTGCTCCTCTCTGTCCATTCCTCTTGCTGTGTGGAAACTGTCTGTGGCTCAGATAGAAGTATAGTTGGGGTAATACCCAGAGGACTGTGAACAGACATCAGGAGGACAGTCAAGCGTACACGTCGAGAAGCCAGCACCTTGCCATGAATTTCCCCGTTCAGGCAAAGATCTTATGCCATGGGGTGGGTTGAAGCAGAGGAATCCCTCAGCTGCTTGCCTCCTGGGCCCCTTGCCTTAGGCAAAATAGCTGTGCCAATAGCAGCTATGAGGGTCCAGGAACCAGTTGCCCTTCCTGTGTCTCAAACATTCTCATGAGCTTCTGGTACAAACATAGGAGCTGTAATTTCCTGCAGCCCAGTCAGGATGGGAGATTAAAGTCAGCTTTGATTTAAAGAAAACAAACAAAAGTGTATATTTTTGTACATGAATTGCAGACTGAGGTTCATGTTCATTGGATTTGTTTAATGTCTGACTTCCAAGTCTCTGACAGCCAACACTGTCTGCTTGAATTCACGGCCTGAAGCCTAGTAAGTGCGAAGTCAATATGTGCTGAGCTGAGTGAACAGGCAGTTTGGGAAGTCAAATGGTGAAAGAGCATTGCTCTATCTCCTGCAACCATGCCCTGCATGTGAGACCCAGAAGCCATAGATTTTGACTGTCTCCTAAACCCCAGAGACACTGATCATACACTGCAAAGACACATTGGCAGGTTCTGTCCAGGCAGGCATTTCCTCCACGGTGAGGAATACCTCTGAAGTGGTCTAGCATCTCAGGGCTGATTGCCCATCTTTTGAATTTTCAAGTGCCCCAAGCTATTGTGAGTGAGCTCTATGTTTATATTCCAAGCAGCTTGATTCTGTGTTTTGCAAAAATGCAAGTTGGAAAGTTAATTCATTCCTTTTTGTAAAGGTAATTGCAATTTCACCCTAATCCTTTCTTGTCAAAGACATTTCCACAATGCAGAGAGTTATCTTTTAGAAGAGATACTTCAAGGTGATTTAATAACAACACACTTGCTATGAGTCACATTTTCCCCATAGTCATCTACTGTTCAGCTTGGGAGAAAAGGGTTCCAAGTGCAGAAGAGAGAAAGCATTTTGCTAGGCTCAGAACCCACTTACACACTCTCAGGCAAACATACATTTTCAAGGAAAAAAAAGAAAACTCTAATGACGACTTGTGGTAACTAAGGTGCTAAGTGGGATCTTTCAAAGCAATGCAGTTTTTGTTTCCTTTAGGACAAGCTATATTTGTTCATTGCATTGAAACCCCTTAGAACACTTACAAATTTAACAACGCTAAGCAGAGGAAATTTAATATGCAGAACAATTATTAATTCAACAATTTATGGAACCCTTACTACGAGTTAAGCACTGGGGGCTTGGATCCAACAGCACACAGTTGCCAGCTAGCTGCCCCCACCAAGAGAGTGGTGTGGTGGGGGTGGGCCAAAGGCAGAGGTTCTCTTCTCTCTCTTGTTCTGTCTCTGTCTTTCTCAAGTCCCTTCTTTCTTTGCCTCCATCTTTCTCTCTGTGTGTCTCTACTTCTTTCAGTGTAAAATTACAAATTTGTCATCTATCTCTTTTACCCTCCGTGCCTAGTGAAAAGACTGGGGGTGGATATTTTTAACATAACCAAATTCCCATCTCACTGCACATTAGGAAAAGTTTGCACACTCTTTATTGTTGCTAATTCTCACTTCACATGAGAGTGCAGCAAAATGCAAGAAAGTTGACTGGACTCTGGGCAAGCCGAGGAGATCTTGGTGTGAAAGGCCGGCAAGCAGCTCCATAGTGAACACTGTTCGGATCCACCCACTATGCCTCTGTCAGCCTCAACCCAAGAGGAAACAGCGACAGAGAGAGGGCTCAGTGGAAACTGCCTTTGAAAAACTCACCATCGTGTCTCCCTAGAAAAGTACATTACACAGAACACATTTTCACATCAAGAGTAACTGATTAGGACTAGACGGCATCTTTGCCAAGTGCCACTTAGTCCACCTCCAAGGAGAATTTCTGGGCACGCCAGCACTGGCGTTACTTGCTGTAGGCAGGTTCTCTATCTGTACTTATAAAAGCCCACGCTGGCTACTACTAGTGCAGCTCTTGGTATGTTTCTTTCATCTGGATTTCTAACACGAGGAACTCTGTAATTGACAAGTATCAACAGGTCAACAGGATTGTCTCAACAGATACTGGCATGTTTTCAGGGCAGACTTGCACTAGTCAAGGTGCTCTATGCAGAGAACCCACGCATGAGAGGCTCACCAAGCGATGCCAGAACACTAGAGAGCTGTGACTAGACTGAGGGAGGTGAGTTTGCATTTTGACTGGAAAAAGCTGCTCCTCTTACCCACGTGTGATGCCATTTTTGAATATGGCCATTTAAGATTTTACAATTACTCAGAGTTTACTTGAACCCTGTGTGAGGTGAAACGAGGTAGAAATTAATTAAATAGTAGGAGGCTGTAACTATTTTTCCTATACCTTAGAAAGTTAGAAAAACAGAGAGCAACAGCAGCTGCCTTCCTGGTGCAGATCATTGTTTCTACCAGTGGCTGGCTGCCTTCAGCTGAAGACAGTCCTTCGCCCTCACAGAGAATGTGAGCTACCAACAGAGGATTCTATTCCTCAAGGTAGATTTCTGTCTACAAGAATGACATGGAGGAACAGTGGCCTGTAGTACATTTAAAATGAGTATGTATTTGCTGGGCATCACTTATAAAGTTTACAAAGTACAGAGATTTCAAAAAACCTGGATGATGGAGGAATACACTGATAATAAAGCCAAGATCTAAGCTACTCTGGAAAATCCAGGGTGGAAGCTATACGTAAGGATCACAGAAGGTATTTTGCATAGTCAACTTTAGGCTTTTATGCCAGTTAAAATTAATTGTCAACTTGACTGCTTTGGGAGATATCTAGTGGGTTAGTAAAAACACACTTCTGGATGTATCTGGAAGGTTCCTGGAAGTGTGCCCTTGGGCTGTACACCTGATCCTTTGATGCTTTCTCTCTGGTCTTGTTTGCGTCTCTGATTCCTGGCCACCACACAGTGAGCAGCCGTCCTCTGCCAGGCCACTCCACCATGATGTCTGTACTTCGGAGACAGTGGACCATGGACTGATGCCCCTGAAAGCATCAAGAACCAAACCAAACCTCTCTCTCTTTAAGTTTGGGCGTCAGACATTATGTCCCAGCAATGCAAACCAAAGAGAGAAAACTGGTGCCAAAGAAATGAGGTTGTT
>PVLD010023698.1:0-26920 GCA_004027595.1 Dinomys branickii | reverse complement strand
CTATGGGAATACAGATTTTCAAAGTAGGTATTAATGATCTTTTGTATTTATTTTGGATCTGTAGTGACTTCCTCTTTTTCATTCCTTATTGCATGAATTTGAGATCTTTCCCTTCTTTTTTTGATAAGGTTGGCTAGGGGTTTATCAATTTTATTTACTCTTTCGAAGAACCAACTCTTTGATTCACTAATTTTTTGTAGAGTTTTCTTCATCTCAATTGCAATAATTACTTCCCTGAGTTTTCTAATCTCCTCCTTTCTTTGGGCTCTTGGTTTAGCTTGTTGCTCTTTTTCTAAGAGTTTTAGTTATATCAAGAGGTTATTTATTTGCTCTCTTTCTATTTTCTTTGTATATGATTTCATTGCTATAAATTTCCCTCTGAGGACTGCTTTCTTTGCATCCCACAGATTCCGATAGGTTATACTTGCGTTTTCATTTATTTGTAGGTAATTTTTAATTTCTTCTTTAACTTCTTGTGTGACCCATTGGTTATTCAGTAGGTTGTTGTCTAATTTCCACGTGTTTATGTGGTTCTTGGAGTTGTCTTTGTCATTAATTTCCAATTTTATTGCATTGTGGTCCGATAATATGCATGGAATAATTTGAATTTTTTGCATCTAGGTAGATATGCTCTATGGGCTAAAATGTGGTCAATTGTGGAGAAAGACCCATGTGCAGCTGAGAAAAATGTGTATTCTGATGCTGTGGGGTGGAACACTCTGTATACATCTACTAAGTCCATCTGTTCACACTTTCGGTTCAGGTCTGTTATTTCTTTGCTGAGTTTCTGTCCGGTTGACCTGTCTCTTTGCGTCTTAGGGGTATTTAAGTCCCCTATTACAATAGTGTTATTAGTTATTTGATTTTTTACGTCTGTCAAGATTTGACTTGTAAAGTTAGGTGCTCCATTATTAGGTGCAGAAATGTTTAGGATCGTTACCTCTTCCTCTTGTAGCTTTCCCCTAACTAGTATGTAGTGGCCTTCTTTATCTCTTTTGATAGTTTGTGGTTTGAAGTTTACATTGTTTGCAAACATAATAGCTACCCCTGCTTTTTTCTGGGGGCCTGTTGCATGGAGAATTGTTTTCCAACCTTTAACTTTCAACCTATGGATTTCTTTTTGAGTAAAATATGTTTCCTGTATACAGCATATCATTGGATTGTGTTCCTTAATCCAGTCTTCCGATCTTTTCCTTTTGACTTTTGAGTTGAGGCCATTTACATTAATGGTTATCATGGTTATATGTTGGCTTATTCTAGTCATGTTATTTACTTGAAGTTTTCCTTCTTTTGCTGACTGTTTAATTATTTGTTCTGTTTAGGGAGTTATTTCTATAGCTGTTCTTGGGATTGTGGTCTCTTTTTTCTCTGTCTAGAATGTCTTTTATTGCTTTTTCCAATGCTGGTTTGGCACTCATGAAGTTCTTCAGTTGTTCTTTGTCGTGGAAATATTTTATTTCTCCATTGAATTTGAGGGATAATTTTGCAGGATACATCAGTCTGGGTTGGAAGTTGTTTTGTCTCAGAATCTGTAGTATCTCACTCCAAGCTCTTCTTGCTTTCATGGTTTCCGTTGAGAAGTCTGCTGTGATTCTGATGGGCTTTCCTTTATAGGTGATCTGTTTCATTTCTCTGGCAGCTTTTAATATTGTGTTCTTTTGCTGGATATCTGGGATCTTGATTATTATATGGCTGTGTGTGTTTTTCTTTGGGTTATAGTTCATTGGTGTTCTATATGCCTCGCTTAACTGAACTTCAGTATCTTTTACCTTGTTTGGGAAATTTTCTGCTATTATTTCATCAAATATTCCTTTTATATCATTTGTGAGATCTCCTGCTGTTTCACACACTCCTATAATTCGAATGTTGTTATGCTTTGCCTCATCTTGCAGCTGTTGGATTGACTTTTCTTGTGTCTTTGATGATATCACGAGATTCTTCCTTTCACGCTCATAAGCTGCCATGCTGTCTTCAAGTTCTGAAATTCTATCTTCGGTTTCTTTTAAACGGTTTTTCATGCTTTCAGCGTTAGTTTTCAAATCCTGGCATTCTCTTTGGACCTGTTTCATTACTGGTAATTCATTCCTGAATTGCTCTTGTAACATTTCCATTTGTTTCCTATTTTCTTCTAGAATTTTGTCTATTTCTTCTCTGTGTGAATGGAACATTTCTTCAATCATTGTTTTCAGCTCGTTTTTTATCTGAGAAAATATTGCGGGTATGTGGGTTATTTCTGCTTTAAGCTCTTTCATGGCCTGTTGGAGTTGTTTCATTTCGGATGCCATCGTTTCATATCTTGAAGTTATGAGGCTTCCTGGTTCCCCTGTATCTTCACATTCGAAACTTGTTCTGGGTGGGGTTGAGTTTTGAGACTGCAATTTGTTCCTCTGTTTTCCCATTTTTTGGTATCAGATTCAAAATGTGGAGCTATAAATTCCCCATGTAGGTCAGCCGGCGGAGGTCTGCTGCAGAGGTTGCTCCAATGATTCCTTCTCTTTGGGAGAATGTCCCTTAAGCTTTCTGCTGAGATTTGTTCTTCTGTCTTCCCATTTTTGGGTATCAGATTCAAAATATTGAGCAATAGATTCCCCAGGCAGTTCAGCAGGCAAAGGTCTGCTGCAGAGGCTGCTCCAATGACTTTTCTTTGGGGGAACGTCCCTTAAGCTTTCTGCTGAGAGTTCCGCTTAAAAGGCTGTACAGATGTTGGTTAGCTACTCCCTAGCGAGAGACCTGGGTGAGGTGTGTAAGACCGCTCCCCCACCCTCACGGGGTTCCCTGCAGGTATAGGGATGGATCTCCTCCCCCACTCGGTGATCTGGTCGCGAGCGCAGATAGCTCACCAGTTTTCGGAGTCCCTGCAGGCAGGAAGGTTCCAAGGTGCCAGTTTTTTGTACTATGCTCGCGATCAGCCGCTCGCAGCCACTTGTTTCCTCGCGCTCTCCGGGTCTGGGGGAGGGAGCGGGATGCTCCGCTCCTATGCTGCTCGCGCCGCCCTGGCCACGGACCGCCAGCTGCCGAGGGTCTAGGCTGCGCAGCCTGCCTGATGCACGCGAAATGTGGGACTGCCGGGTGTTGCCGCTGCTAAAAAGCCGATCTCTGTCGGGAGTCGCCGGAAAGCTGCGCCGGCTCGGGAGGCTGGAGGCACCGAGCTGGCTATGACCTCAGGGCGCTCGGACCCAGCCAAGCCTCCTCCCCACGTGGAGCATCTCGGGCTCCCAGCGTCTGGGGCTTTCCCGCGTCTCGCCACGGCAGTTTGAGCCACCCTGCCACGTCTCCCCCGGCAGCTCAGAGAAACACGTTCAGTTTGATCTTCCCAGCCGAGGTCCTGGCATTCACGCTCGCCAAACCTGTCTCGAGCTGGTGGTGTTTATCAAGGAGGATTGCTCCTTTGCTGCTCACCTGGTCGCCATCTTCCCGGAAGTCCCTCTATATTGTTTCTAAGTTTTATTACTTCTTATTCTCTTTAATGGCTTGATTGATCTTGCATTCTTACATCTGGTAATCTGAGCAGCTTGGTTGAAGATAACAGTATGTTGTAGAACAATTCCTATCGTCTTGTTTTGCAACTCTGTATCATTGGTATTGTTTTTGCTTCATTTTTTTTTGTCACTGTTGTTATTTTTTTATTCTCTCTAAAATAATAAATAAAATAAAATTAGGTAAGGTTCATAATAGTATTTTGATATATGTAAAGAGACATGGTATGTTTAAAGGGAAAAAAGGAGCCACCACACAAAAGAAAAGCACACAGTAAGGTAGCAATTTTCTTTTTCTTCCATGACCAGCATCTTGAGTATTTAGATTCTTATTTGGATAAATGATGCAATAAAATGTCATATTATTCTGGGGTTTTCTAAGACCACAGAGTGACAGAAACTGAATAAAGATGTAGATCCCTAAGAAAGCTACTCACAGTTATGTCACAGTTAGCCATGTCTGCCAGTTTTTCCTTATATTGTTTAAAGACTGAGTTCCATCCAAATCTTTTCCTTTAGGAAATCTTTCTGAGGCACTTTCTTCTCATAAATAAGTATAAAAAAGAAAAACTAGAACTAAATACACTAATGGCCCATTTGAAATCTGTTAGAAGAGTCAGACCCACTTGATACAATGCAAATTGCTAATTGCTGAAGTGATATAAAAATATCCATAACCACATGAGTTAAACAGTATTTCTTGCTTGAGAAGTAGGTAATACATGAGTTTTAATATGCTCCAGGAAAGAAATATATATTATCTCATTTCATAATCATTTCCTTCTTTCAAGCCATCCTAGAGGGAGCATTGCGGAATATACTGTTGCATCGTGTTGTACCATACTGATGGCAGTACTATGTAGAAAAATATGTAATAATCTCTTTTTACTCCAAGTAAAATGTGTCTGGTCCGGGACACTATCACACACAGTCCATGTCTAGGCGATACCAACCTCACAGTGATCTAGGTCTTTAGATTAATCTGTCAGAACGTCTAAACAGCAGTCATGAATATCGTAAACAAAGCTAATGCGCAGATCAGGCTGGAGATTAATTTTAAGATCGTTGAGGACTTAATTTTATATGTTACTAAGGAGTCTTAAGATAGCTGGTAAACATCTTTGTGTGTGTCTATGAGGGTATTTTTGAAAGAGTTTAGCATTTGAATCAGTGGACTGAGTTAAGAACACTACACCAGTGAGGGTGGCCACCATACCAACTCCCAAAGCCTGAATAAAACAGAAAAGCAGGGAAAGGATGAATTTTCTCTCCTTTTGAGCCAGAACATTCATCTCCTTTTTTGGAATATTGGAGCTCCTGGTTCTCAGATTTGGGGTTCCATTACTGGCTTGTCAGGTTCAGGCCTTTGAACTCAGACTGAATTGTACAATCCCTTTTCCTAATTCTCCAGCTTGCAGACGGCAGATACAGGGTTTCTTTGCCTCTGCAATCACATGACTCAATATTCACCATAAATTTCTTTTGTATATCCAAATATGAAGTGTGATTGAAAGATACGATGAAGGTTTAATTTTTAGAAAACACAGTGAAAGACACATTGCTGGGACTCCCCCTCAGGACCCTCCGCACACCTCAAACACTCGTCCCATTATTTCTGCCCTTTTCTGAAGTTCTCAAAGTTCTCAAAGTTGTTTTTCTCCACTATCTTTCACTACACTGTCACGGCTTCCTAAATCCATTCAAAACATTTATCTTTCACACTCATTTTGACTTGAGGGAAGAGCCAGAAGTCATCTAGTGCCATATTTGATGAGGAAGGTTGATGAAGACGTACAGGAACGCTTTCAGGAGGCTGCTTTTCTATTGGATGCCGCTGAGCAGCAGCACGCACTGCATTTTGTTCATACCTCCTGGACGCAAAGGAGCACTTCCAGCACTGCACCAGAAAGCGGCGATGATGGGATAAGTGTGTCTGAATCGAGGGAAAGCATTTGGAGGGACATTAATGGCAATCTTTCTTTTACTCTAATGCATTCTATAATTTAAACATCCACCATATATTTCAATCACACCCTTTAAATGTTGTTGGTTCTATGTCTTTGGAGACACAGATGCAAGACTTACACATAAAGGAAATCCATCCAGATCCTTAAAGTAAAATAGTAATAGAATAAAGGTGATTTTAAAGAAAAAAACTAGTAATGAAAAATAAAATGAGGGAGCATGAGACAGAGACAGAGACAGAGAGAAGCTTTTAATCAGATAAAATGAAATTTAACCAAGACTTTAGAGCATTCATCAGAATAAAAATATAAAACCTGTAATTCTCTTTTAAACAATTCTCTAAAATGTGTGGACGAAATAGAAGAAGGCACACATATACCACCATGTGATTTATTTCCAGAAAGAATATAAGTGTACTTTTCCAAGGAAATATCAGAGAATAAACAGACTATCATGATGACTAACTCCATCTGTTATGAGCCATTAAGACTTTGATATGTTTTGTGTTGTGGTAAATGTTGCATTTTGACAAAATTTTATCCTACTCATCAACTAGTGGGCAGGTAACAAAATATATGACTTTATCTGATTGAAGCCTACTGATTACTGATATCCAATAAAGCAGATCATTTTGCAAATCATTTGCTTAATTAAGGAAATTATATCTTTGGTCTTCATTCCTTTCCTGTGCTCATTACAGTAATGAGAGAAAAAAGTAATGAAAGATAACCCTAAGGAATGACAACCAGGATGAAGGATGTAAGCATTACATCAACACATGGATGGTCTGTTTAAAAGCTAATATTTTCACTCTACTAAGTTTGCATTTACAATCTTTATACAATTATTCAAAACTAGAAGTCTTTATACAATCATTCAAAACTAGATGATGCTACACATTAGTTCTAATACTATACTGAAAGAAGAAAATGAGTCTCGGAAATTCTGATGTCTTTCAAATTTCTATAGTGGGCCATCTGGTCTTCAATTTCTGTATTTTCCACTGAATTCTAACCCGGATAAATATTTGTACTTCAGTCATACTCAAGTAATAGGCCTGATAATTTTAGTAAAGATCTTGGAATAGCACCCTGTTCATTTCAGCCAAGGATGGGTGGAAGACACGTTGTGCACAAATACGAAAGGACAGAGTTCTTATTTGATGATCCCCTCCACCTTCTGCACCTTATTCTGTTTATTAAGTCCATTAATTCTTGTAATGCCCAGACTTTTATTGTTTGTATTATCTTTACCATTATGAGTACAACATACCAGACATGGAGAATTTAAAGGCAGAGAGATTCATTTCTAACAGAACCATTGGGTCAAGTAAAGGCATGTGCCATTCACCTAGAAGTAGCCAAGAACATTTGTTCCTTCAAAATGGATGTGAAGTGGCTTTGGAAAAAATAGGACTCTCTTGTGATTAGATGGCAGTCCGGTGTTGTAAGGACCTTTAGCTGCTACACAATTATTTAATGTGTTTCTCATGACTCTGACACCTTTTAGGGACTGTGCAAATATTAACAGCTACACTTGTGTTGTCACACAGCCCAATGTCCAGTCCCTTCACTCAGGAGAAAATCTCACCATAAGAATCAAATCCATAGTGACACGGTAGCATGCCGTTACATCTCTGTCTTGTGTTTTTACATCTTTGCCCTGTGATTGTGACAATTATTTGAAAATGGCCACACCGATGGTCATTTTGTATCTCCAATAACAAGTGAGCAGAAAGATCTTACAAAAGTAAATAGATATTGATTCATTTCTCTCTTTCTCTGCACATACTCTTTTCGCTGGAATTTCTTTCAGGTACACTCTCCCTGGCTTCCTATCGTCCTTCCAATGTATCATTGGCATACTTCCGAATCCAGTTTACAGTGTGTCGCTAATGTAGTCCCTCTCAGAAGACTTGCTTGAATGTTCCTATTCTGGTCTGTCTACCATCCACTACTCACAAAATGCCTGGGAATAATTCCATTATAATTATTGCTGCTAATTAAGTTATATGCATAGAAAAAATTATATAGCACAGGAAGGCAATGAAAACTGAAGCGTGCTCTATTTCCACTGCCTCGAAGGACAATGTTACACTCAAACAGTCTATCTCTTCGCAAACTACACCAGTTACTCAAAGTCATGACTTGTTTAAGCTTGTTTTGAGCTGAGATTATGATTTTCAAGAACCATTTTGTCTTCTGGGAGGTTTCAACTGTCTTTCTTTCTGCTTCCTAATAGTTGCATGCTGTTCCACTTGAGTCCTGTGTGTTCAACCATATTTCTCATAATGAAGCTTCTGCTTTAATATTTTATCTACAATTATTTATTTTCTAATTATGCAAATTAGCTCTAATACTGTCATTTTGAATGCAATTCATTTTTAAATCCTACACATTTTTCTTCCTTGATATTTTCCATTTTCTCTCATAATATACCTTATAAATATGAAAAAATACTCTCACATATGGATAGTTCGGCAAGAAAATACAATTCCATGTTTAACACCCAATTTTCTAATGCAAATTTGATGACTATTCACTACCCTATAAAATGGCATTTTCTGCAAGTATTTTAAGAATATCTTTTATCTTTGTTGTTCTGAAATTTCAAAGGAATATAATTCCAAATCAGGTGTGGTGGCACATGCCTGTAGTTCCACTCGTCAGGAGGCTGATGCAGGAGAATCACCATGAGTTCATGGCCAGCCTGGGCTGCATAAGATATGCAAGAGGGCAGCCTCAACTACATAGTGAGGCCCTGTCTCATAAAACAAACTGAAAAATTGATTCCATTCACCAAGCACACCTTGATCCTACAAATCTGATAATTACTGTTAAATGCTATGAAATAAAGAGAATAGGCAATGTACTATATTGTTACCCTCCTACAATCTTGATTTGAGATTTTATACCATTGTTTTTATTGTTAAGTTTTCTTTTCTTTAAAATAAAAAAAATGAAAAAGTAACCTCAGTTAGTTCATCTAACTTTCATAATTTGCCTGGCTACTCTTTTTAAAATATTCTCTGGATAATAAAATTGTGCTTTCTCACATATTTTTCTTTGTGTCTTCTTAATTTTTATTGTTTTGAGACATTTCTTTTTTTTAATACTTTTTTCTGTCCAGTAACATTTGTTATTGTCTGATAACTTCTTTTAACAGGAGCTTGATCTTGTTTTCATAGATTATATAATCTGTAATCTGAGTTAATTAACTATAGATTTCAACAAGCATATTTGTGGTCCTGCTTCTTTTGATATTGTTTTGTTTGTTGTGTCTCTAAATTTGTTCTCAGATTTCTTAATGTTAGATAATACTTCATTCTCACCTCATATATATGACTGAAATAATACATGTTAAATATTATTTATTGACCCTGATTTTCTATGGTGTTGTGTAGGTCTCTGCTATTTTGTAAACAACAGTACACTGAGACTTTCATTTCTTTTTTTTTTTCTTGAGACTTTTATTTCATGAGTGGAGAAGACAGTTTGGTTGACGCACTTTGGTTTAGTCTGAGTAGAAAACATACAAGGGCCTGCAGGGAACAAACCCCTTATCTAATGGCAAAAGAGGGTGTTTACTCTGCGTAAATATCTACCATGCATAACTCATTCAATCACTCTGACAGCAGAATTCTTGTCACCAACCAGGCAGTGGTCTCTCTAAATGTAAACTGTAAGAGTACATTGCCATGCGCCATTCGTTTTACAAGTGTATATAAGCATATAGAAATAGCACTGAGTTTTAGAATTTAATCCTTTAAACCTGAAAACTAACAAGGACTCTGCTGGAGACTATGCTTTTCCTTCCTGATTCATATTTCTACACTGTCAGTAGGTTCACCCAGTATTCTTTAAAGGTCTGTGCACACCTCACTGTTTGATCCACTGATGAAATCCCTCTCATCACAGCGGTTATTCATGTTATTTTATACAACTTCAGCGCCATTTAATACAACTTGATGCGAGGTGTGAGAAGAGTATCCTTAGCCACCTCGAAGTGTGCTGGTCCACACCTGGGCCAGGATTCCCTGGGCAAGGCTGCGGTAGGTGAGGGCTGTGATTTTGATGTGTCCTGGTGAGCAATTTCTCTGATTTATTATCTGAAACCCATTCACCTTTTGCCCATTGTAAAGGTACGTGGTGGCACTGGAGATACCTCTACCTGGGTGTTTATGCATATGTTTCTCTTCACTAAAGAGATGCGTCCATAGGTCAGAAGATCACATCTTGATCTCTGACAGCAGCTGCTGTCTAGATATTTAACTGATGTGTAAAGATAGCCGGCTTTTTATTTTTACACAAAGGGAAGGGGAGACATATTCTGAGAACCTATGAAGGAGAAGGCCCAGGCTACAGGTGCCCACAGAAGGCAGATTTACTTTACAAACTGCCCAGCAATGACATAATCTACCTCAGAGGCAGTAAATTCTTCTCCAGCAGAACACTGAAGTGGAGATCCAATGAGCACCTCTGAGGAGACGGCCTTGCTTTGAGGAAGGTTTACTTAAGCAGCCTCTGGGTCTGCTTTAACTCTTAGATTTTAATGTCACGTTCAACTGTTGCCTACAAATGAGGGAGAGTTAAGCCACCAAATGAAAGCAAAACGCATGAGTCAAGTAGCGAGGCAAAGTGCAGGACTCTCAGGCTGATCAAAATGCGTCCCCAGAGAGATGGCAGCGCCCGGTAACGAGCACGCTCCATAATGAGTACAATAGCATCTGTCTTCAGAAGATTTGCTTGTTTTAAATGCGGTTTCTTTTCATTTTATCCTAATTTACTCAACACTGGTGCTAATTTGGCAAGCCAGGGGGAATACATTTTAAGTATAACAATTATTAATAAAGGGATGTTAATTATAAGAAAAATAATTATAATTCCTTGACAAGCATTTCTACACTTATTACTAAGGGATTCGGGGCATTTGGGGACGATTACAAACTGCAAGTCTGATCTTAGCTTTCATAGATCTCTCCGTTCATTTATCTCTTTTTATACTAATCTTGGGTAATCATGTGTCAACTTTCTAAGCCTGAGCTACAGGAAATCTCTGGTGAGTCTATTAAAATAGTAGTAAAAAATACCTGCACAATGCCTCCCGTCTATTAATGTTGACTAGTGCTTACAAACTCAAATACCTACAGGCATAGCAGGGAAAACAAATAAGCATCTGAGGCTGCTATTAAAAACTAAACTGGTTTTGCTGGCTGAGACGGTGAACACCTGTAATCCCAGCTGCTCAAGAGCCTAAGGCAGGAAGACCACAAGCTCCAGGTCAGCCTGGGCCAGTTAGGGGAACCCAGTCTTGAAAATGAATAAATGAGCAAACAAACAGACGAACAAATGCTGGGTAGGTAGCTAGGCAGCCCCTGCGGTTAATCCCCAGTAATGAGAATAAAATGTAGTGTAAAAAAAAACATTTTTTTCTCCTTAGTATTGCATTTGGGAAAGGAAAGCAACTATTGAAGCTTGCCCCATAAATATTTTCAATTAAAATAATAACTGGTAAAATAGTATGAAATTCATAGTGAAATATTGCAGATATACTATGTTATTAATATTAGCAAAGGAAATAGTTATATGCTCATTATGTAGTTTTAGAAATTAAAATAATGCCATTTGAGACTTCTGTATAACGTCTTCCCTTCTCATCCTCCTTCCTATCTAACCTTAAATGTACTCATTAAGTCAGTTTCATTCCTAGTAGTTCCATGTATTTATGCATATATTATATATTTATACATGTATTATTTGCAGGTGTATCATCCATGTACATACAGTTCCACGTATTTATTATATAATTATATACCTATAAATATAATTGCTTTACATATTTTAAAATTAGGTATATGGCAAAATATCTGTATTCTTTTGCCAATTATTTTACCATACACTATATCTATGAGATTCATTCCTGTTACTAGATGTAACTGATCAGTTCCTGTTCGTTGCTGTATAATATTCTATTAGATGCCAATACTAACACATATTCATCAATTTATTACTGCTTCTTTGATTTATTTTTGGGTATCCTGATGAAGACATCCTGTACTTCCCTGAATTTACATAGATATTCCTGTGTTAGATTTTTTTTAACTCACCAGAGATTATTTTACATAGATTTTAAAGGAGGAATACAATTTCAATTTTTCTAAAGGGCTAACATTAACTTTATGGCATTGATTCAAAATTTTCCATTGAACTGTGAAGTTATCGCTTTTACATATCAGATTTCTGTTAGTCTATTTGTCCATGCCTACACTAACATCATACTATTTTAAGTATAGTAAATCATATCTAATTATTTTAAAACACATTCCAATATGTAAGTGAGAAAAGAATATCATTTAAACAATAATTTTGTCTCTTGATTATTTGCTTACATCTTCATGTTTACTTCATGGGTAAATTTTGTCCTTTTCAAAGCACGAACATGTTGACTTATTCCCATTCAAATGCTGCTTAAACTACCTACTTTAAACTTGAAGTCAAGCATTTCTATTATTTATTAGTTCTAGGACTAGTACAATTTAAAATGGTTTCTCTTTTATCACACTGACATTTGAATGTATTTTTAAATTATTCAATGAGAGATTTTTAGTATCAGATTTTCAGGCTACCAAACAAGAATGAAAGTGCTTGCCCTAATGACATCCACGGCTTGAATTTGTGGAGCTCTATAATTCAGTCATTTCCTCCGATGGTTGATGCTCACAGTTGAAGAATTTGTGATCTTTAATTACTAGATATAAGTTTTGTATGTGTCCATCAAATCATGTTATTAATTAGGATGTTCAAACATTGTCTATCTTTTCTCAATTTTTCCTGCTTATCATTTAGAGAAACAAACATGGCAGCTCTTGCCCTGCGACAGGAGATTTGAGAATTTCTTCCCGTGTTTGTTGTCATATTTTCTCTCTGTGTATTAAAGCAATTGAGACACATGAAATTTAAGATTTCAGCATAACATCTGGCAGACTGCAATTTCTGTTATTACTGTAAAGTCAAAACTAATACAGGTCCAACAGCTTTCTTTAGATGAAGAAAAAAGTTTTCTAGATTAATGCCTCTATTATTTACCTTTTAGTATGTTAAAGCTTTTTGCTTTAGGTCATGCTTTATCAGTAACCCATGTGGATATTTTATATTCATTTTCATAATAGCCATTTATCTCAAATAATTTTATCTATAAATATAGATGCTTTGAACTACAACATATTTTATTATATATATATATATATATACATATATATACTTTCCTTCCTTTTGCTCTTCTAGATAATGTTAGTTTTTCCTTTTTATGTCATCCTTTGAAGTAATTGGTTGCATTTAATTTCATATATAAATATGTATGTGTTAATGCACAAATATTTGTATCTTTATAAGGCTACACTGTGCCTTCCTCCCTGTGTCCTTCCTTCCCACATTCCTCCCTTCTTTCTCTCCTGCTTTCCTTTATTGTCCCCTTTATTTCTTTTATGCCTTATGTGAAGAGGTGCCTGTAATTCCAGATAACACTGTCATGTAGAAAGTGAGTTGTTTTTTAATCCATTCCTCAGCTGATGGTTATTTGGGGTGTTTTGTTTTCTTTTCTCTTTAAAATAAAAAGAAGTGGGGATTTTTGGGGCCAGAGTCTCATACTTTGTTCATGATTTTTCAACCAAGTTTTTAAAACTATCCAGGTAAATCCTATGCACTCATTCCCCAGTCTTCCCAGGGGGAATGTCTTGCATCACCATAGCATATTATCAGAATACTGATAAAAATTAACACTGGTATGTTCTATAGAGTTTATTCATATTTTCCTAGCTTTACAGGCACTCGCGTGGGAGTAGTACCCCATAAGTGTCTCACATGTGCAGAAGATACACACCACCACACTCAGTCTTGTATTTTTAGTAAGCCGTGTATATGCATATTTGGGCTTTTTAATAAAATGTTCAAATGTTCAAAATGAATTCAAAATGTTTATGCCATTATCCTGCTCAGCACTATGCAACCTAGAAAGACATGCTATTTCTTTGACCCAACCCAGAGCAGCCCATCTGCCCTCTCGTATATATCCTACTTTGCTAATAACACTGTACCTCTGTGATCTCTTAGGTACCTTCGCCTAGTAGTGCATATTTCTTTTACCTGGAAATGTATGAATTTTAAGTCTGTTTTCACTCTTGACTATTTGGGGATTCTAAAGAAAAGGCTGAGATTGTTTACATGATCACAAATTGCTTGCTTTGTAAAGTATTTAGAGTTGTATAGACTAAGTCAATGGTTAGTCTTTTCCTTCTGGAAAAGCTCATGCTGTCCATAAATCTCCTGTCTCCTGACTCTCATCAATATGTCAGTGTATATGAATTTAACTCCTCATATCCTCCCTGTGAAGGATCTCTATCTATGATTCCATAGTAGGCTGCATTTGCCATGCAAAACACTGCAAGCTTGAAACTCTGCCCAGGTCTACACAGCAAGTGCACAAGCCAGGATGTATTCATTAGCTTACAGCCTGATGGCAATTGTGCTTCCCAGGAAGGTGACAATATATTTGTTTTGTTTTCTGACTCTAACCTTCTGAAGAGCTATCTTACTCCTTGGTAGCAGAATCTTCTTTCAGGTCATAATAACAAAAGTGACAGCGAACGTGTTCTGAGCCCTGGCTATCCATGTGCAACTCTTCAGTACACTTAACAAGTTACTCAATTTCCTTCTCACAGCAAGCCTGTAGAGTCGTAATATTATTAGCCCTGTTTCACCGATGAGAAAATTGAGGCTTTCAGAGGTTCACTTGCCTGGTAAAGGTTTTACAGCAAGCAAGGGGCTGCATCTTAAGTGAGATGTGAATGCGAATAATCTCACACCCTGTTATGCCCTAGAGAATTCGGTTTTAGACCCTATCTATTCACACCAGAAAAATGATTGAATATATGACATGTCAGTCAGATTCAAGTCATGTGAGTCTAGGGGAGGAATAACACATACTTTTGCTGGTATAATTTATACAGTTATTTTTCATTAAACACATATAACAAAGGACAAATGAGTTTTGAAATGCGAAGATTTAGGGAGAATGAGCTACCTGCAACATTTGCTCGTTCACTTAAATTGAAGTGCAGGAGGAGAGCCAAAGGACACCACTGTCGCTAAACACAAGGATATGGAATAGTTTAGGATGCCACAGCACCGTATCACTGGGCCAGACAAAAGTTGACAGTGATAAACAGCAACATCTTTTCAAAGGATAAGTCAGAACAATTCATTGATTGATTTCTAACCACGAATGAAAGAAGGCAAATTTCACGTTATGCCCAGTGAAGGTGAGAAGAAGAAACAGTTAATGAACAGTCTGATGGTTGGCTAATGGATTCTTTCATGAGAGCAGAGATGAGGTCAGGCTCATTATGCCGTGTCTGCCTCGAGTCCATTTTTAAAGGTGCAGACGTGGCAGGCAGCTTTCCTGCTGGAAACCCTCGTTGTTATTCCCGATCACATAAGGGGAGTGGAGGGGCTGACAGTGATGGGCAGTGCGGCGGCAGCCTTGCTGCCTGCAAATTAATTTGAAGTCCTCGTCTGGAGAGCTGCTGTCTTCAGTTACTACACAGAAACTCCGTTGTAGCAATAATGTGTGTCCAACTCCATAAGAGACACGCTGCAGGGCAGAATCCTAGCATTATCCAAGACCAACAAAAGCATTGCAGAAAATGATGAGAGCGGATTTTTTTTTTAGGTAAATGATGATCTTAGATCCAGCAACTATCACAAATTACCATAGGCTGGGTGGCTTAAACAACAAACATTTCTTTCTCACAGCTCTTAGGGCTGGGAAGTCTAAGATCAAGGTACTGTACTAACACTCCAGTGTTTCATGAAGCCCACTTTCCGGATCTTCAGATGACCATCTTCTCACTGTATCCCCACATGGTGGAATGCAGAAAGTTCCAGAGAAACCTTTCTGGTCTCTTCTTCACCAGGCACTAATCCTGTATAGGAATGACGCTTCAACTCGTGACTTACCTTCCCTCCAAAGGTCCCACTTCCTAGTACTATCACCTTGGGGATCAGCCATTCAACATAAGGGTATAGACAAATATTTAGTCTCTAATGACACCTAAAGCCTCACCATCAGGAGAGCAAAGAATGTTCTATGGCAGTATTACAAGGTACAGGAGTCCACTTCAAACTGCATACCTTAAATGCAATATAGGAATATATATTTTATATTAGGAAAAGTTTCATGTGTGCTTAGTACTAAATTCATATGAATTCTGACAACAACAGGGCAGAGATTTATTGAAATTTATTGAACAATAGCAAATTTACAGTTGTAACGAAAGAAGCTTAGTGTTTGTTAGCTTCTAGTGTATGCTAGGTACTAATGACAGGTATTTTTTAGGCAGTAGATCATTTCATCCTCAAAATCACCATATCAGTAGTGGGAATAGTGGAATAGTTAATTGTTATCATCTCAGTTTTAGAAAAGTCTACTCAAAGGTTGAATAAATTACCCAAGGCAATCTAACTTCATAGTCTATCAATTTATTCATTTATTTTTTGGTACCAGTAATGGAACTCAGGCTCTTGCACTTACTAGACAGGTGCTTATGCCATTGACCTATATCCCTGGCCCAGGCTATAAATTTAAGCACTATATAATCTATTCCCTCATTCTTTCTGTATCTTAAGTCCATTGGTAACCAAGAACAGTGAACAGATGATAGCACACACTTAACACTTATGTGTGTATGTGTAGTATATTTTAAAATACATATGTGTCTATGCATATGTTGAAATATCTAAACATATATAATCTCCTGTATTTATGTTATTTTAAGGAACATACCTTATATGAAATATTAATGTATAATATATGTTTGTGTTAAATAAATATATATTCATTTGACATAATTTCTCTACACAGCAGGCTGTGATTGTTTTAATTTAGCATATGTTACAGATGATAAATGTGAGGTACACAAAAATTTATGAAGTAGTCAGATTGGCCCAAGGCCTTCTCCTAAGAGGAGTCTGGATCTGGGGTAACTCCCTTACCCACAATGTCCTGCTACCTCTGCTGTGGAAAGGATACAAAGATAAAATGAGAACGAGTTCATGGGAACAACATTCTCTAGGAGATTTTACAATCAAGTGCATTTTCCCCAATTCCAGCACCCTTCCTCATTCCCTTCTCCTTATTTCCCTGATGAAATAAGGCTAAGACAAGAGACAGTCACTCTATGGGCATATAAATGAGGCTCACCTAGGAGCACTGAGACATACCAAGGTCCTGTACAGTGGTGAGCAGACAAGCAGCAGTGTCAGTATCGTGTGGACAAACAACACCGTCCTCACAACCTTGGATCGCTGGCTTGTTGTTTCTTTTAGGATATGTATACTTTGGGAGTGGATAATAAAAAATAATTTTTATGAATGAAAGTATACATGTATCTGTGGAGTATATATGTGTGTACAATATACATCCATTTCTGTGGCATGTGCTTTGACATTTTAGGCAAAGTAATTTAAAATGACTCCAGCTCTCCTACAAGAAAAGATCTGAAATTCTTTCTAAAGATCAAATAAAATATCCTTGGCAATTTTCATAATAAATTTCCTCCCGCTTATATTTCGTTTGTAGAAAACCTATGATAGATACAAGAGCTTAGGAAATGTGTTGCCATCTGAGACAATTAGGAGGTTATCTACCCAAGAACAATATCAGGTTGGGATTAGAGCACCAGCCAGCTTCTATTTGCTGTATATGCATGTAACAAAAGGAGGGTCCAGTGCCAAAACAGTGTAGCTCATGTGCACACATAAGCCAATAGGCCCAAGTAGGTTTTTAAGTGCCGTCTCTTATTTACTTATTGCATTTGTTGTTTCCAGCACACAATGTTGACATTCCTTCTATGGAGCTCGTACACCTTCATAGTACATCTGCTTTCTTTTCTCAGTCCCTACTGCTCCCTCCACAACTCTCCATCTCTTGATCCCTTTCCCATCTGAGAAAGATCTAAATAGATTGTTAAGAAGAAAGCAAGGAAGAAAAAGATCAAATATCATATTGCATCTGGCAGCAGCGCTGATAGGAGTTTATAATTAATAAGAGCAAGGAAGCACCAATTCTCACATTTCTCTTCTTGTTGAGCTTGTACAGATCTAAGTTGCCTATGTATTATCTTCTTTGTCTGAGAGTTGGAAGTATTTTCTACATGTAGAGTGATCATGAGAACTAAATTGTTTATTAGTCATAAAGCTCTTGAAACATTCATGACATAACAGTTCATGCATGTACATCTAAAAAAACATTCAAAAGCTGTCTTCCTTGTCATGTAAAAGCATAAAGCACATTAACAGCACACCTTAGAAGGTCAGGCGTCTAAGCAAGAGTTTCCTCTTACAGAAATAGTGAGACAGCGGGCAATGCAGGGGTCTTTAGAATTCCACATGCAAAGCCATGGAGAGACTGGTCTTGCTGTCCCCAAGGAACGGTGAGACCCTGGGAGTATGTGCTACACTGTGCAACAGACTGGATTATTGTGAACTTAAATCTAATCAGTTACTGACCCCAAACCTCCCCTGGAAAGTAAGAGGCCAAGTCAGTTCATTTCCATGGGGCAGGAACCTCTGCAATCTGCACCTCCTTCTTTCTAGGTTCCTCCAGTCTTTCCGGGACCACAATGCTGACTTAGCTCTGCGAGATACCAACATGCTGCCCCTAACCCTTCCCCTGACTGCACTCTCCTGGGTGCGTGACTAAAATGTCTCATTTCTCTGGCTGAGGAAAAACATAATCTGTTCCTAATGTTAAATACTGTAACCACCTTAGCACAAAGGGGTTTGTGTTTTCCAAAATTACTTCTAAAGCCATACTGACTTTGCCTAGAATCAAAGTGTCCAGTATTTACCCTAGAATCAAAAGAGTTGATTTCAATGGAGGGTAATGGAGAAGTAGGAGGGAAGAGGTTTTCACCAAACTACACAAAACCCTTTGAGTGGTGTGTACTTTAAGGGCAGCAGCCTCTGGAGTCCTATATTCTAATAAGTACCAGCATAACATAATTAAAATAATACTTAATATTTATTTTATTCCAGGCACTATTTTCTCTTTATTTTATTCTCTATGAAGTAGGAAGTAGGATATATCATTATTTAGATAAAATAATTGAGATTCATGACCATTAAGGGATTTTATCAAAGGCAGTTAATGAATTGGGTGGCCAGAAATCCATATCAACACCTGTGATTCAATAGCTCTTATGGATAAGAATAGAATTATTCTGTCATTTCCTTGGCTGAGACAGAAAGTGTTTTCAAGACCTAATTCTATTATTCAAAACTTGTCCTTTTCATGTGGAATATCACCAGAGTGGGTGAGATGGATTATATTACTATGTGGCAAAACCACTTTAGACCTTTCTACGAAAGGAAGCACTTTTCTATTATCATGGTTATTTTAATGCCAAAAACTCATGTCTCTACATAACCACATACATTTTTTACATGCCCAACTTCTCAAAAGAAGAAAATGCTTTGTTAAGGACTCCCTAAGCTTCCCAGCTTGCCTCCTGGGCCTCCGTCTCTCCAACTAGGTTTGCAGACCCTAGCTGTGTTCAGACAGGTACCCTATCTCTGTGCTCAGTGTCCACCTGAACTCCAAGGCATCCTCTGAGCAGATTTCTGATTCCATCATTGAGAAATAAACTAAAATAAAACCCCTCTCTCTTCCAAGGTGCTAACATCAGCTCTCTGACAGAATCAGATCTCTGGTATCAGAAGTAATTAATCTGGTGGGCCTCCATAATAAAATACTGCAGCAGGGGTATAAACCATGGAAATTCTGTGTCTTTTCGTTCTGAAGATGGGAAGCACAAGATCACTGTGCTAACAGGCTCGGTCTCCCTCGAGGCCTGTCTACTTGGATGTCAGACACTGCTCCTTTCTGTGCCCTCACATGGCACAGTGTTTCTGTCTGCACGGGCACTGCTGCTGCCACTTTCTCTTCTTATGGATGTGAGTCCATTGGCAGAGCATTGGTACTGGCCAGCTTTCTGTTACTATAACAATTACTTGAGCTAATTAACCGAGGAAGAGTAAACGTGTATGTTGGTTCTTTTGAGATTACATCCCACGATGAGATGTTCCCATTATTTTTGGGCTGGGATGATGCAGTGTATCTGGGTTGGTGCACGTGTTGGACCAAAATTACTCACCTCCTGGTCAGAGAGCAAAGGAAAGAAAGAGGAGGGGATTGTGTCCCCTAGTGCCCTCTGAAGCCTCAGCCTCTATGAATTAAGGGTCTCCCCACCTCTTCAATCTCCACCATTTTCCAGTAACACAAAGATGGGAATCAAGCCTCTGTCAGGGGCATTTCAGATCCAAACTATTGCAGGACCCCACCTTCGGGACTTCACTTAATCTTAATTACTTCCTTAATGGTTCAACTTCTTTATATAACTGTTTTGGGGCTAGGGCTTCAACTTAGGAATTCTACAGGAGGTCACAGATCATATCATCATGTGTTTTTCTTGATGTTCAAAATGCTCTTTGATTTAGCATCAGTTTAACCAACCACTAGCCTATGACCGCAGAAGAACAGAGGTCTGCCTAGTTCATCCCTATGGCACCCAACAGTCAGTACAGTGCTCTGCAAAGAATAGGAAAGCCACTAATGCACCAAATGAAGTGTATTTCCACCATCAAATACTTCATAATCTTTTCATACGATCCCAGCAAAAAAATACTGCAAAGTAAATGATGTTACCCACACTTTAGAGAGGCTGATCTAGTAAAGATAGATCAGGTGTTTTGGTGAAGCTCCCATGACTGGTAATGATGAGAATGGCAATAAACCCTGGTCTAGTTTAAAGCAAAGCTCAGCGCCCTTCCTTCTCAATGTGTCTGTAATGACATTTGTTCAAACAAGTAAATGTGGCAGCCACAATGGCTGTTTTGTCTATGGTAAGGGAAATAAGGGGATTCTCTTTGTTGCTTTTGACTCAGTGGACAGAGAAGTAAAGCACAGAAATACAAGGCGTGCAGAAGCCAGATAAACTTCTTCCTTGCCTTACTCTTGCAGGAAGCAATACTGAAGTGATTAGCAAAGGCAAAGGAGGCAAAGCAGGAATAAAAAGCTACCCGACATAGAAACTACAGTGTATTTCAATCCCTCAATAAAACTATAAAATATAAAACATCATTGGGATTTATCAGGCATCAGTTCTATTCATTGAATTGGGGGGCGGGTTGTGGGCAATAAAGTGTCCACCCACTCCACAATCATCCCTCATTATCAGTTCCGGTGCCTGAAATTACCACACTTGTGTGACACCAGTGGTTTAAAATTTTGAAATATTCCAATTGCAAGTGTACTCTAACCCCCATCAAGATGTGAAACTCTAACGTGTCAGGTAGTGAGCTAACTCCTCCCCGTACTAACACATCATATGTAGTGCCAGTCACTAGATAAACATGTGTTCTGTAAAAAAACGTGGCAGAGAATGATGCATCATGACAAAGCAGGTATATAGCACAGATCACAGAAATAAATGTCAAGAGAAAACGTGAAGTCTTGGGAAGTAAAGAAAGGAACATACCCTGAATGGGAAAGAAGAGGGGCTTTGATTAATAGACCTGGGTAAGAAAGCAATTACAGTGAGGTTGCGATGTGACTGAAAGATTACTTTCCATTATTCTCTGGATGGCTCCAAAAATAAATCCCAAAAACACTGGGTGAGGTAGTGGTTGAGAGATTTGTGCGTGTGTGTTTTCCCAAGAAGGCAAAACAGAAAGTGAAGCAAAAGTTTGGGACCAGTAGGTTTGAGTCAAATGAGATAAATGAGTGGCATTTAGTCATTTCTTATCTCTTTGCCATTTACACTCCAGGAAATCATTTGTACAGTCTTTGGCAGAGCAAGAGCTGAACTGTTTTGCAAACTGATACCTTCCATTTTTCATGTGTTAATGTTCTATTTGCCCACTATATCCAGAAACTTTTACCTGTCTTTCCCTAAACTGCCTGGATAATTGTTGCAATTCTCTCCTTTGGCTGAGCTGGGGAGACTTAGGACGTTTAAGACATTTTTTGCTCAGATCACACTTACTTTGTTAAGGTGCGCCACTGAAGGCGATAAAGGCAAGATGGAAAGATAGACCTGACAATTCAGATTGCTGCAGTGCCTGGCTCAGTTGCCTGAGACTTGAAAGAAAGAGTGGGGGGGCGGGGGGAGAGCAGGCAGAGACCTTGTTCTTCTCAGCTACTTTAAAGTGTAAATAATTAACCACATGTCAAACTTAGCTGCAGCTGGCTGCATCTTTCAGCTCGAGCATCCCATCCAATGAATTGCCTCCTGTACTGCCACGTCTGAGAGTGACAAGACATTTTGTGGATGGTGTATTTTCTAATCCTCTTGTGGCTAGTCTTCTCCATGTCTGCATAATGGCTTAGTGCCAGTCTTCGTTTCAAATGCAGGACATTATTTTAGAGGCTAAATCAAGATCAGGCAGCTAGAGTACAGGACTAGAATGGATCGTGTATGTGGCCATCACCACTGGTTTCACACTTACCTGGAGTTCCTTATATGCAAGAAGGGTGACAATAAAGAGTTTGACTCTCCTAAAAAGAATTTAACTGGTATAGTTGAAAACACAGTGACAGATCCTCAATGTGTTTGCATATAAATCAGCACTTCAGAATGAGAAAGTCTTTTGCACTGTTAAGACTATCACGTTTAAAAATAAAGCTGGGCTGGGGATACAGCTCAGGGGCAAAAATGCCTTCCTGGCAAGCATAAGGTCCTGAGTTTGACCCCCAGTACAATAAATGAATAAAAATAAATAAAAAATAAAGAATAAAGCTATCATTAAATAATTATAATTTATTGCCAAGCAAGTTTCTGGACAGAAAATTTGAATCAAAAAGTTATAATATTTCTTAGATATACATCCATTCCTATGCTAGAAGTCCATTTACTAACATATGTTATTTTTACACATATGTCACACACACACACACACACACACACACACACACACACAGTGATACTAAGGATTGAATCCAGGGCCTTTGACCTGAATTACAACTCCAGATCTTTTCTGTTATTGCTTTTAGTTTTGTTTCTGTTTCTGTGAGACACAATCTCACTAAAATGTCTGTGAGACAGGATCTCACTGTGGGACAGGATCTCACTAAGTCCTAAAATGGCCAGGCTGGGCTGGAACATGCAATCCTCTTGCTTCGGCCTCCCAGAACCCAGAACCCTGGGATTACAGGTATATCCTACCATACCTTGATTTTGCTAGAATTTTAGATGTGTAAATTTCCTGAAAGATCCACATAAAAGAAAAATTCTTCTCACAAACTTACAGAACTCTTCCAACATTAATTCAAATTTTTATCTTCCTTAAGGCTACAAAGCACATTTATGACAGAGCTTTCAATCTAGAAAACACAGTATGTGGTATCTCTCTCTCTCTCTCTCTCTCTCTCTCTCACACACACACACACACACACACACACACACACACAGAGTAATGCCTACTCAAACAATGAGAGCTATGAAAGTTGAAAAGTCGAAAATATCGCTTTCAGTTGCAATGATAAAGGCATGAAGAGCACAGATTTTTTAAAATGGTCCATATAACCCAGTGTCCGGATTACCTTTCTCTCATTGTTGAGACAAAATACCTGATGTACAGAATTAAGGAAGGAAAGGTTTATTTACTTCCCAGTTTGTGGAGGTTTCAGTCCATCCTCAGCTGGCTCCAAGGAAGGGTGGTACATAGCACAGAGCAACCGTTCCTGGCGGTGAAAGATATTAAAGCCAGAAGAGCAAAAGGGAGGAGCAGTGGCAGCAAACAGCCTTTCTCTCCCTTACATTATATGCAAACTACTTGCCCCACGGTGGGTGCAGCACTCACACCCATAATCCCAGCACTGGATCACAGATCAATCATAAATCTAGAAGTGCATCCTGTGACTGCATGAGGATTTGGGGGAACACGCAGACATAAACAATAAAACACAGGAAACACTTCGACCTTTGAAGATGTTGAATAGAAAGCTCAAGGTAGCAAAAACTACATGAGGGGGGACTTCCAGGAAGATGGCGACCAGGTGAGCGGCAGAGGGAATCTCTCCCAGAGACCGATCTTTGCGCTCGGCTGCCCGGTCCATGGATGCAAAATTCCAACTGATCGGGCTGCTCTGCGCGGCCTGAGCATTAAAGGGTCGGCTGAGAAGCCGTGCCGCGAGAAGTGGGCGGAGCCTGAGAGCTGGGCGCCCGAGGGATCGGTCCTGACTTTGGGCTGCAGCTCGGTTCAAATCGCGTACAGCTGAGAGAGCGAGTGTGGAGGGAAGAACGGCTTCAGCTCCTGAACCCAACCGGCTCAGAGGCGGCTGTAACCAGGATTTGTTGGAGGCATCGGAGCAGAGGGAACTCAGAGAACGCACTATTGGGACAGACTGCGACAAACTGGGCAGCGTTCCGGGATCCCGCTCAGAACCCCACCCCCACAACCAGCGCTGCGCGAACTGGAGCAACAGCGACCGGTGGGATTTCTGAGTCAGGGAAAAGCTCCATCCAGGGAGAAACATCTGAACGCCCAGCGAGAGACATCAAAGCAGCTTGAAGGTCTGCGGGCTCTCCTGGGTGGGAAGACCTAGCTAGGTGCCCCAAAGGAATTTCTGAGGGGGAAGGAGCTCCACCCAGGGAGGAACACCTGAGCAGCCTGTCTGCAAGAATCCTGGGATGGCGAGCTGTTTATTCACCCGGCCAGGCCTTGGGGTAGGGAGTAGAAGCGGAAATCTCAGCACACAGCTTAAGGGACATTCTCCCAAAGAGAAGGAATCATTGGAGCAGCCTCTGCAGCAGACCTTTGCCTGCTGAACTGCCTGTGGAATTTACAGCTCCACATTTTGAATCTGATACGGAAAAATGAGAAAACAGAGGAACAAAACGCAGTCTCAAAACTCAACCGAACCCAGAACAAGTTTTGGATGTGAAGATTCAGGGGAACCAGGAAGCCTCATAACTTCAAATTATGAAATGATTGCATCTGAAATAAAACAACTGAAACAGGCCATGAAAGAGCTTAAAGCAGAAATAACCCACACACCCGCAATGATTTCTCAGACAAAAAACGAGATGAAAACAACGATGGAAGAAATGTTCCATTCACACAGACAAGAAATAGACAAAAGACTAGAAGAAAATAGGAAACAAATGGAAACGTTACAAGAGCAATGTAGGAATGAGTTACCAATAATGAAACAGGTACAAAGAGAATGCCAGGATTAGAAAACTAACGCTGAAAGCATGCAAAACCGTTTAAATGAAACCGAAGATAGAATTTTAAAACTTGAAGACAGCATGGCAGCTTATGAGCGTGAAATGAAGAATCTCGTGATATCATCAAAGACACAAGAAAAGTCAATCCAACAGCTGCAAGATGAGGTAAAACATAACAATATTCGAATTATAGGAGTGTGGGAAACAGCAGGAGATCTCACAAACGATATAAAAGGAATATTTGATGAAATAATAGCAGAAAATTTCCCAAACAAGCTAACAGATACTGAAGTTCCGTTAAGCGACTCATATAGAACACTAATGATCCATAAGCCAAAGAAAAACACGCACAGGCATATAATAATCAAGATCTCAGATATCCAGCAAAACAACACAATATTAAAGGCTGCCAGAGAAATGAAACAGATCACCTATAAAGGAAAGCACATCAGAATCACAGCAGATTTCTCAATGGAAACCATGAAAGCAAGAAGAGCTTGGAGCGAGATACTACAGATTCTGAGACAAAACAACTTCCAATCCAGACTGATGTATCCTGCAAAATTATCCCTGAAATTCAATGGAGAAATAAAATATTTCCACGACAAAGAACAACTGAAGAACTTCGTGAGTGCCAAACCAGTATTGGAAAAAGCACTAAAAGACATTATAGACAGAGAAAAAAGAGACCACAATCCCAAGTACAGCTATAGAAATAACTCCCTAAACAGAACAAATAATTAAACAGTCAGCAAAAGAAGGAAAACTTCAAATAAATAACATGACTAGAATAAGCCAACATATAACCATGATAACAATTAATGTAAATAGCCTCAACTCAAAAGTCAAAAGGAAAAGATTGCAAGACTGGATTAAGGAACACAATCCAATGATATGCTGTATACAAGAAACACATTTTACTCAAAAACAAATCCATAGGTTGAAAGTTAAAGGTTGGAATACAATTCTCCATGCAACAGGCCCCCAGAAAAAAGCAGGGGTAGCTATTATGTTTGCAAACAATGTAAACTTCAAAGCAAAAACAATCAAAAGACATAAGGAAGGCCACTACATACTACTTAGGGGAAAGCTACAAGAGGAAGAGGTAACAATCCTAAACATTTATGCACCAAACAATGGAGCACCTAACTTTACAAGTCAAATCTTGACAGACTTAAAAAGTCAAATAACTAATAACACTACCGTAATAGGGGACCTAAACACCCCTCTGACGCAAAGAGACAGGTCAACCGGACAGAAACTCAGCAAAGAAATAACAGACCTGAACCAAAAGCGTGAACAGATGGACTTAGTAGATGTATACAGTATTCCACCCCACAGTTTCAGAATACACATTTTTCTCAGCTGCACAAAGGTCTTTCTCCAAAATAGACCACACTTTAGCCCATAGAGCATATCTACCTAAATACAAAAGAATTCAAATTATCCCATGCATATTAAGAGACCACAGTGCAATAAAATTGGAAATTAATGACAAAGACAACTCCAAGAACCACATAAACACGTGGAAATTAGACAACAACCTACTGAATAACCAATGGGTCACACAAGAAGTTAAAGAAGAAATAAAACATTACCTACAAATAAATGAAAACGCAAGTACAAACTATCGGAATCTGTGGGATGCAATGAAAGCAGTCCTCAGAGAGAAATTTATAGCAATGAAATCATATACAAAGAAAATAGAA
The DNA here is from genome assembly GCA_004027595.1 of Dinomys branickii. Lineage (NCBI taxonomy): Eukaryota > Metazoa > Chordata > Mammalia > Rodentia > Dinomyidae > Dinomys > Dinomys branickii. The sequence goes on along the minus strand of PVLD010023698.1, from coordinate 485 downwards.
AGAGAGCAAATAAATAACCTAATTATACACCTCAAACTCTTAGAAAAAGAGCAACAAGCCAAACCAAGAGCCCAAAGAAGGGAGGAGATTATAAAACTCAGAGAAGAAATTAATGCAATTGAGATGAAGAAAACTCTACAAAAAATTAGTGAATCAAAGAGTTGGTTCTTCGAAAGAGTAAATAAAATTGATCAACCCCTAGCCAACCTTATCAAAAAAAGAAGGGAAAGATCTCAAATTCATGCAATAAGGAATGAAAAAGAGGAAGTCACTACAGATCCAAAATAAATACAAAAGATCATTAATACCTACTTTGAAAATCTGTATCCCCATAGGATAGAAAATACAGAAGAAATGGACACATTCCTAGAAAGGTACAAATTGCCAAAATTGAATCAGGAAGATTCAAAAATCCTGAATAACCCAATATCAATTAATGAGATTGAAAACGTCATTAAAAACTTACGCACAAAGAAAAGCCCAGG